>JAQIXJ010002344.1:0-16204 GCA_034700185.1 Phthiracarus laevigatus | reverse complement strand
GGGGCATTGAAGGTCCGACCGCTCCTGTTTGGCACATTTGACTGAATAGGTTCGCATCGTTGTACGCCATTCGATGCATACCTGTCGGCAGCTTAAGTGATCCATCAATAAATGGAGAAAATATAACTTGAGCAGCAGCGGCCGTCTGTTGGGCCAAAAAGTTTGGCATCAGTTTAGTCATGTAATGGGCGTTTAGTTGCGCCTAAATTGTAATTTTAGTTGATTTTATTAAAAATTAAATTACGACACATATATAATAAGCTTCTGTATGCATTTAAAAGTGTAAATGATTTTATTTTCATTTTACGAGAATATCAATGATCATTATAACTTAATACCCAACAAAAAACTAAAATAACTAAACTGTTTTTTAGCTAACTGTGATCTCAAATTTTTTCCGTTTTATGTTATCAAACTCCTCCATCTCTTAAAACGCATAATAATAATAGTATGAAAAATCAAAATTCAAATATTTCCGAAAAATAAAAGCAAAAGTAAAATATAATATAAGGTAAATGTCGATGAAAAACAAGTTAAAGGATATCAAAATTCAAAATTTTTTCGAGACTAAAGCAAAATAGATTTAAAACTGGAATGTTTAAACATCACTAGTATGAATTCAAAACTTTATGAAATAATAAAACTTATTCATACTAAGTTCAAATCTTAAACTAACCGTGACTAAAATTTTTTTGATAATAACAAAAAATTCAGTATATATTACGCAATAAAACCTCAGCATAATTCCATGGAAATGGCAGAGTTTATGGTAGAGTATATAATGTTGAACAATGCAAGACAATTATAGTCCAGAAATGCGAAACAATTTACATATTTATGAAAAGATTAAGCGAGGATTTGTTATGCCATACCTGGAGTTCGTGTATTGTTTGTTCTTGCATCATAAGCTGCTCGCTCTGCCTCTTTATCTTCTCCGTCAACTCAACAGTCAATTGTGACGACGATTCTAGATTTGACTGCAAAATTATAAAAACAAAGTTAGTAATATATAAATATCAGTTAAGCCGAAATAAGAAGCACAGGTTAGTGTTTGACTTTTATTACTGAATCGAAATTGTATGATGTTTTTAAATTTAAAAACTTTTCCCCCTTAAACAAGATTAAGCAAACAAAAAAATTGTGTTTTTTCACCAAAATAAACTAAATTTCAATTATTACTAAATACAATAACATTTTTAAGTGCACTGTTTTAAAAAGAATAATTATCAATAAAATAGAGAGACTGGTACTAAAGCTTGTAAGCGATAACGCTATAACACCTTATCCTAGTGAGACATTTAAGCATAAAAGACTGGGAATAATATATTATTGTTGCTTTATTTTAGATTTTCTTTTTTTTCGATTTTATTACCAAATCGACACATTTTTTCACTGTACTCTCGTCTAAATAATAAAATAAAACAAAAGGCAATTATATAAAATGTTCTTTGAGTGATACTTTAGTTTTAGTGTTTTTTTGTGTGTTTGCACTCAAAAAAAATTTAGTGCGCGTTGAGTTTTTTAGAAGTTCGCATCACATTTAAACTTTTTAAAACCGTACAAATCAGTACAATTTTTCAATGCTTCATACATTTGCTCGCAACGCACAATCGCTATAAAGAATAATGTCGTAATTGAAACAAAAAAAAACTCGCAAACTAACTCGTAAGTCTAATTGTTGCGCTAAAGCCTTATGGGAATCCAACATAGCGAATGAGTGAGCGCTGTATGCGTTACACTGTTATCGGATGTTTAAAAAATGATTGTTTCGAATAGCATAGAAACAATAATATGTTAGCGTATCGCATAATTTACTGTTAGAGGAGCACTACTGTCGTTGGATGAATTTAAAGTAGAGTATTAACGCATTCTGCTATATCTATTCATTGATTTAGTTGCCGCTTCTCTTTGATAACTCTGTTAACTTTTTTCACTAATAACACTATAAAAAATAAGCTAATGTCTTATTTACATTCTGTTTGTGAATGTGAAGAAGTGCCGCATTTTTATTTATAATGAATTGGGCAATGATTTAATATCATCTCTCATCGCCAGTCTCTCTCTCTCTCTCTCTCTCTCTCTCTCTCTCTCTTTCTTTCTAGAGAAAGTAAATTAGATAGAAATAGTGATGCACAGGAAATTATTAGACACTTGAGTTTAAAAAAATAGCTATATAGTACTTTAGAGGTTTACTATGTTCAATAACTATATAATTTTGGAAAAAATTAAATTAACAAAATTGTTTAAAATTTATCCTTATTAACATATTTTTTACGTTAAGCTATCAAATACTTAGTTTAATTAGTTTATAACAATAAAGCGAGTTTTAAGCACGAGCATACGCAAATAAAGTTAGATAAAATTGAAGTTTGGCGCAACGCTGCTCTCAGCTCATCTTAATGCTCAACTCATGAACATCACTAAATATGAGGAATGCTTTTCATGTTTTCAGCTTTGATTATTAATGCATGTTTTAAATGATTATGGATTATCATTAATAGCAAAAAAAGAGAAAAAAGACGCAATTCTAATAAATACAGAAAATAGAAAATACGTTATCCTATAGTTGTAATCATATGAGAGATGAATTAATAATGAATAGAGACTGTGATTATTTCACAATCATATATCGGTCTCTTCTTTTTATGTATATTTTGATCGGATCTTTACGAAAATATTTTTCACTTTATATAATTAATATTCGTTACTAAAGAGCTCGTAAAATTTAATGCGAAAAAACAGTATATTAAAAAAAATGTTAATAAAATAAATTGAATTAAATCGTCACTTTTATACACCGTTTTAACACCGAAATCAATAATTTATTAAGTCCTCAAAAATCGTTTTTGGCTCGAAATGGAAATAAAAATACTTCGTATGTGACGCAACCGAATAAAAATTGTTTCGGTTATGTTTGTTTCGCAAGCATTTTGTAGGCTATCAATCAGTTGCGCCTTCCATTATATCGATAAGATCTTAGCTACCTTTCCATGATATTTAATATAAGCGAACTTTTAAAATATATAGATTTTCTGAATCCAGATTCGAATAAAGATTATTTTAAATATTTAATGTGCAAAAAAAACAGTTTACAGTAATTAGAAAATGGTTAATACAGTAAATTGAATTGAAACGTCACTTTACCAAACCATAACTGCGTTCTGACGCTTCTTCGTCGTCCTCGTCATCGTCATTGTCGGCCTCATCACCACTTTCCGCCGATGACGTCAAATTTTTCTCATTATGATTGTCGTTGTTTACGTACTGCCGCTTCACATCGATCTTCATTAACTTTTCTGGCGCTGTGTCATCAATTTCTGGTGATGATGACGATATTTTGTACGGCGCAGATTTACGTTTCGCTGACATTATTATTCAGTGATACACTGTTGCCGTTCGACCTTAAAAATATATTTAAAAACTAAGCTAAAATATCCAAAACATTATTATATGTTATAAGTTATACGCCAATAAGTAGAGACGAAAGTTCAGAAAAAATCCTTATTCTTATAAAACAAATGATACAATTAATTCAATAAAATGTATGCACGAATCATACGGGAATTAGCATTTTGAGACCTGTTAGATGCGGATGAAATTCATAAATTTTGCTGATGACTTCAGAAAATCTATGATAATTGGGATTTACTTTTCTAAAAAACATTAAATCATTTGAAGCTATCTAAAACCACTAGTATCAATCATTCACTGGGAAAATTCTTTCTTCTGTAGTAATGTTAAAAACAATCATATATAAAAGTTTTTAACTTTTTATAATCGAATAAAATACAATCGAAAATATTAGTTTAATAAGAAAAATTTATTTTCCTGAATAATCCTGGGTTTTATACTTTTTCTTTCCTTAATTTCCTTTTTTTGTATTCCTAAATTTTTCGTCTCTACCAATAATATTCAAGTATTGAGTTAGATTTTTCAATTTTTTCAAAAGCAAATAAATGTATAGACTATATAAAGATTTGGGATTTCCGCCTGTATCTACAGTACTTTTGGTCTAAATAATGACAAGACAGGTGGACTATTCTCAAAATAGCAAAATAGAACGCATTTTAATTATCGAAATTCATTTATCACGAATTGTTTTCAATTCAGCTATTATCAAGAATAATGGAATAATAATTCTTGATAGATGAATTTCGAGCTCGTTTCTTGGAATAATGCGTTCAACGCATAAGTGTTGTCTGTATTAAAAAAAGCTTTCTCGACAGAAGCAAAGAGAGTGTATGTGAATGAGTAGCTGAGGACTGAATAAGTGTGGAGAGAATTAATGCATTTGGCGACATGTGTTAGCAACGATTGATGCGTAAATTTTGTATAATTTTGACGCGATAAACAATATATTAGATGTTTTTTCTTTATAACTATGTAATTGTGACTAAACTCAAACCATACAACCTATGTTCTATAAAGTTTTTGCGCCTTAAAAAACTGACTGTGGATTTAAAAACAATTTGCATCTAATGGAGAATAAATGGAGGAATAAAAATATCGCTTAATTAGCTTAAAATTTAACAATTAGGCTAAATCAACAAATGGGCAAACAATCCGACTTACATTATTATTCAAAAAATATTTTTTAGACATGACCTATCTTTAAAATTAAATTGAATGCTACAATTCATAATGCATTAATATTGCAATGCTGAGTTTGTAATTCATTTAGTTTACCACATTACTTATAATTAGGAAGCAATTTTGATTAGTTTTACACGAAAGTAAATTTTATTAAACAGAGAAAAAGAAATTGGAACATTTTATACAGTAATGAGCGACCCTAATTTGTAAAAGTGAATTAAGTGTAAAAAATATTGAAACAGACTATTTTTCTATTTTTACCTATTTCAAAGTTTTCCAATACCTGTATAAATGGTATGCTACATTATAGAAGGTTCTTTAAACTTAAAGATATTCCACTCCAGAAGTGAAATTGGAATACATTGGTATTTTATGATCTAGAATAGGTTGTATGCAAAAACTATTCAAAAATGATTAATTTCCACAAAATCTTGAAATTCTTAAATGATTATTATTATTAAAACTTTGATTATGATAATTTTGTATTTTCTACTTACGCCTAGATTCTTTGATTATCTATAATTAATAAGAAATTCACACTTCCAAGATTCAAGATTATTTTGTAGATTAAAAAAATTTATTCTAAACTCTTTTTTTTAATAACAAACAACAGATCGGTATCTTATTTATTGTTTACAATCTTAGCATTTCTACGAAAATATGCGCCAAAACTATATTATGCAAATTCCTATGGTTGTGTGTCCTCAATCTACGCCGTATGACATTAAATTTTGATTAATATTTTCCATGGAAAATAATATAACAATTATTTATATCAAGTTTTTTTGGGCAGAAAAAAAATTTTCTTTATTAATTTTTTTTCTTCGCTCTCCTCAACTCTATTATCCATTAAAAAATTATGTTTTGGTTTAATAATTTTGACATATATTTAATTACTGCGTTTCACTTAATGATTAAAAATGAAAAACGATTAGAATGAAAGGGAGATTTTTTTCAAGAGTGGCTATATTTCCAAAACAATCTTTTACACTGCGTAATAGTAATGTAATTTACACCGAAATGGCAAACGATTGTTGAGATTAATACCAAGTCATCTCATCAATCATTCTCAATGACATTATTAGCAATTGTTTTGTTTTCGCCTCTCATTCACTCCTCTAATGCTTGGCATTAAAGTACATACGCTCACACACACACACACAAACACACGGGTTAGTAAAAGTTATCTAAAGTGTAACTTCTATTTTATTTTACGCGTAGAAAGTTTTACATATACGCGTTCAGAAGTTTCTCCGCCACAAAACAAACCACTCTTTTTTGGGTAACCACAAGGGAAAAAATCAGACAATATTCTACGGACGTATGACTGCTAGAGTGAGTGAGTGCGAGAGAGAGAGAGAGAGAGAGAGAGAGAGAGAGAGAGAGCAAAAGATTGCAGTTGAATGAGTGCTACAATTCAGTGCTGTATAATATAATTATTTAATTCAGTTTGTGAATTACTAGTGAAGCTGCCCATTCATCAATTTGAGTCAATTACCGCTTCAATGTGTGGCAATTTTGTCCCCCTTTTGCTGCCGAGATTTGCTTTAATAATAGCGATACTTCTCTTAATGGAAGTTTTGTGAACATTCATAATTTATTTTTATTTCTATTTTACAATTTTGTTAGTATTCACGGGTTCTGGCAAAATCTAAACCCGGTTTATAGATTAATAATAAAATAAACCTATTCCTTGCAAATTAAGATATTAATACATATTAATACATGTATTATCATTCCACTCATTTAGTTCTGACGTAACACAAGATTTTTATATAACACTAGACAAATTTGGTACATTTATCTTCGAATACATCAAAAGTTAAAAAACCGCCCTTTCTTTTTTTGTTGTTAATTTTTAATATCAAATAAATATCAATTCAAATCAGTCTTTGAAATTAAAATTAATACATAAAAAGAAGAAAATCCTATAAAAAATTATTTAGATTTGAATAAATTTTGTTGGACAATGATAATACTAATAACTGCTATAAAACAATAAAAATTTCAATAATACTCGTTTCCCTTATGAATACCTGTCATAGTTTAACTTCAGAAGTAATCATCGAGAACAATGCGATTGCGATTATACAAAAAAAAATTTCGTTGATAAAAATGATATTTAATTCGACGTGCGATAAGATCAAAAAACTTATTTTTCTAAACAATAAAGAGTAAGTTCTTAGCAATTTGACTGCAATTAAGCGCTTTTTTCTCTTAGGACACAGAACCTACAGGTAGAGTTCTGGCACACCTTAAGGAAAATAAAGTAGCAATGCATTTATTTTATTTATTTAGTTTTTTATTTTTGGTTGACAACTATCTAATTTTTGTTTGAAAATGAAGTTACCTTTTGCTTTCGCAAATACACATTAAACTAATATTATAGTAAAATTAAAATAATAAGAGTAATAATTACAACAATGTCACAAATCGAGCGAAAGTTGAATAATAGCTAAGGCTTGGCTCTCTATATTATTATTGTTATTATAGCGCGTTGCTTCGCAAAAGCGCTAAACATTTATACATTGCATATAAGTTTGAGAAAATGTTTTGTCTCTAATTTTTTTATTTCGTGCGCAAATAACAAGCTTTATAATTATTGTATTATTATTATTGTTATTATAGTAATGTTAGTGAGAATTGTAAGAAAGAGTTATTTATATATAAAAGAAAAGTATGCAAGGAGTGTCACTTCCACCGTAATATCGCTTAGAAATTAAGTTAATAATGAAAACTAAAAATTTTTTATCTCAAACTTTGGCTCTAATAGAGGCATTATTTAAAACATTTTTGCCTTAAAGTGATTTTCCATAATTCTATTATTATAAATAAACCACAAACAGAATAAATCATTTTCATGCGCACATTGTCTTCTAGAACACTATAAAATAATTTGGTAATAATAATTACTCAAAAGATTATATTTGTTTTTTTGATTACATAACAAACTTAGAAAGTTAATTCTTAATTAGTGCAAACGGTAATTATATGGGTGTAACGATAGAACGAGTCTATTAGGTCTCGTTAAGACAATGTTTATGGTGCGAAAATATGTGTTTTATGCAAATCGACGTTTCTTTGTTTGTTTACTTTGCGTTAATTATCATAATTAGATGCAATATTAATAAAAAATGAAATGTTAACAGTGGACAAACTTTTTTTTTGTTTCTGATTTTTAGTTTTGCTACTGATAAGCGTAAGTTAATCTCACCATTATGTCATTTGGATAATTTCCTAAATTTGTTGTCTTATTTTATAAATTAGCTAAAGTTAGACAACTTTAGTCGGATAAAGATAAAATTTTAAATTAAAATGTGGAAATTTTTACAAAACTTAACCACAATTTTAAATTTTTTTCTTTTCTATTTGCGATTAATTAATCAGAAAAATGTTTATTTAAAAATTTTTACTAATGCAGAATATATTTGTAGTAAACTAAATTTTTACCCTCCCATGTGGGACACGATGGCCACTATTTTTCAAACTATATGCTTATAATATGCTTATTTTCCCCAAAGCCTAATGTAAACAATAAATATTGTTGATAAATAATAATGATAATAATAAGGCAAGTTTAGTAGTATTTCCTCATAACACAGGCCAATGAAATAAATCTTATTCATTGGCGTGGAAGTCTATAATACTTGTTCTTTAGAAAAATTATGCGGACGAATATGTCAATTAAACCACATTTTCCAACAATTATTAATTTTGGTTTGGAAATATTGTTACGCTATTTCCAATCAAAAAAGTGTTAATGCTTGCGTCTTGAAATAAATTTAATTAACTTTTTTCTTAATAAATTAATTCTTTTTAATTAAATTCCATAGTTAGGCAACTTATTGAGATTAATTTTTTCTTTCGTTAGTTATTAATTAAAAACTTTGATTTCTTGACACTTTATAAAGTTATTAAAGATCAAGTATAAACGCAATACACTGGCATTATTGCGCTTTTAGGTGTTTTCTATTATTAAATTGGAAATTTTTCCTTTTATTAACGACTAAGCTAACTTTTTTAACTTGAATTTGCGTTCATCAATTTTTTTCTTTTTTGTTTAAGAAATGACATTTACTTAAGGAATGTAGAAAGAGATAAGTTAATGCATTAATTGAACATCATATTATTATTTTATGTTTATTATCAATTAATAATATATAATATATAATATTGTCTAAAGCATAATTATGCAAAAATTCGCGTCACAATGACATGTAAACTACATTTAATTTTATTTTAATAAAATAAAGGCATTTCTATTATTCGCACGATGCTAATTAAAGCAAAAATTAATTGAAATTATTCACAATATTTGGATATATAATTAATTATAGTGGAATTCGCATTGTAAAGTTTCAAAAGTTTAATGTTTGTTAAAATATTTTCAAAATTTTTTGTTTAACAGTTGAAATTGTTTGATGCTTAGTTAAATAAAATTGAAAATTAGTTTAAACTATGATTTTAAGTGTTTGAATAATCTATAATTTATAATTATGTGATTAGAATTCGTAATTTGTTTAATTTAAATTAACAAACATATAAAATAAGCAAATTAATGGTTATTGCGTAAATCGAAACACATTTCATGTTCATTTAACATGAAAAAATATTTATATTCTTAAATCTTTAGCATAATATTTAATTAAAATTAGATTAATGAAACATTAATACACATTAATAATATATAAATAGGATAATCAAAGTTGTTTAAAGAAAACTTTTAGCTAGTTTTTATTTATATGCTCTAATTAAATATACCTTTTTAAAATTAAATGTGATATAATAAAATAAGACACAAAAATAGTAAATTAATAATATTACTATAATATCAAAAAATTATTTAATTATTTAAAAAACAGATTTAAAAGCTTTTTTATATTTTTATCGAACAAGTTACGTGTCTGTGCGATTTTGAGACACCTCTATAAAATCATGACCGTTTTTAAGTTATAATAATACACTATAATTCGGCAATTAAGTTAAAAATAATTGTCAATCAAGTTCTTTGTTTGTCACACTTACTTATTTTTTGACTATAATTGTTTAAAATTAACTAAAATTTGATTATTATTCAATCTAATACTAAAAGTAAATCTTACTGAAGAGTTTATCTTTAAACACCTTTAAGCACCAGTTTAGCGATCCATTATTTCAATATTTGCATTCATTTGTTGAATAGTTATAAAATTTTACATAAAACATCATACTTTACTCTTTCTCATAATAAATTTTATTGTAATTTTAAATAAACGAAATCAAACGTAAGAACAAATTGGTTTTCCTATTGTTAATAAGAAGACAAATTTTCATCAATAAAAGAGTAGAGTTAAGTTACATTAAGTTGTAATAATCGCATAATTAGTATTATTTTAATAAACTTAAGGTTTTTATAAATTAACGATTAAAAATTATTTTTATTTTCCACTAAAATTTATCCAACATATAATTAACACATGTATGCGTTGTAGCAAAAAAAACTAAAGTGTTAAATTCTTAAAGCAAATATCTGTTATACATATTCGTTGTAGTAATTTTACGCAAACTTTTAATTTGGCAACTTATTTATATTATAAAAATAAATATTACTATCTCAGTGAAATAGTGGATTACTACCCCCGAACAGGAAAACTAGATCACTACGCACATGTTACTAAAATGATAGCGGCATTGTCATACATATAGACTATATCTTGGATTTTTTAATAAATTGTCATACAGATAATGGTTTTTTATATTTGTAATTTATTTATTTTTCGCGAAAAAAAACTAAAGCAAATGGGAATAAAACAATCAAAGTTGGATTTTTCAATTTGATAAGTAAACTTTTTACTTTCGACCCCAATCCAAGATAATGACACTTGCGGTTAGTAAAACTTGTAATGTCGTTAAATTTAGGCAGATATCATTTTTTAGCAATGTGGGTTTAATTTATAAACACTTTAAAAATAGAAACAACCAAATATACGACAAGTGTGATGCAAAAGCGCTGTAATGAACGAAAATATTAAAATATGAAAATCACTATTAGACTTGTTATCGTCATCATATTTTCGTAGTTTTTAAATAAATTAGTCAACTTATCTTTCAACACTTCAAACCTAAAAAACAATGCCAACTAAACTCTTATTTTGCGAGAATTAAATTTTAAATTTCGGAAAATTTCCTAAAATATTAAATTAATGGGGTGAAGATGTTCGAGAATAATAGATGCTCAAGGAAGTGAAAAGCGGTGAATCAAAGACAACGTAAAATAACAACCGAACCGAATTAAAATAAAAAACTTGTTAATAAGGCTTGTTGGTTATTTTAATATAGGCATTATAAATACATTTATATTTAAAATTTTATATATTACACTAAATAATAAAGTCTTACGGTATATAAATCGACTTTTGTTAAGAAACAATAAACTTATCTTAAACCTAAATCCGTTTACAATAATTGTAAGTTATATAACTTAAGCGCTCAACAATTTGTCGAAGAAAAAAATGCGCGTTCGTCTCCACTTCTTACTATCAAAATACCAAAAATAACTTTTTGTGGTGTTATTGTAATCGCATTTAGTTGTGCAGAAATTTAATTAATACGGGTTTACTAAAGTTTATACTGCGCAAAGCGGACAAAACAAACACTTGATACGTTACTGTATTATTGTTAGCGAGCGATTATTTTTTTATATAGACATTAACAATACCAAAAAAATGAACACAGATTTCTCTCTGATTACAAATACCAGAAGCAAGTGTGTCACAAAAAAATTGAAAAAATCTCTCTCATTACTGCAATATTTTATAAGTAAATTATTTAGGCTATATATATATATATTTTAGTCACAATAAATTTTTAAGAAACTTAACTCGAGTTAAGCAATGGCCAAATAATAATTGGGTTTAGTGTTTCATAAGCTTTAAACCGGCTGATGAAAATTTTATATATTAATCTCTCGCTAAATATTTAACCCTAAGCCAGATAATAATTATTTGAAGCTCAGGCTATTCGATAATACTCTTTTTAAAAAAAATAAATATAAATTCTTTTGGGTATTTTCGCCATAATAATGAGCGCTAACGTTAATTCATAATAGTCAGTACAATTAAAATTCATAGAATTAAGTTTTAAGGCTATAGTCATACACTAATCAATTCAGTGTCAAGAAAAATATAATCTGAACGAAAAATAAAATATAAAAAAAATTTTGCGCAAATATGTAATTAAAACTCTTATGATTGATCAACAGTTTTAATTTGGGTTAGAAATGTACGGCGAAATTTTGATTGACTTTTGATCGCGATTTTTTTTGCGCCAAAACCTCATAACTCATACCAAAAAGAGCAAAAAGCTTTTTTTTAATGTGTGATATTAATTTGAGTCAACAAGAGATAGTGATAGTAATGTTTGACCAATTAGGAACAAGTTTATTGGAAACAAAAATGAAAAAAAATTAAATTAAACAGCGCGCATATAATCGCATAAATCACATTTTAGTGCTAATAATAAAACGTTAAAGCGTTACGAGTAAACTTTATTATTAAAGATAAATTAAAACAGATTGTCGTTAATATTTCTTCTTTTTTTCGTCCAAAAATCTGAAATAAAATCGCACAAAGCAATCACGAAACTTAATTAAGGTTTGTAATTCTGATTAGAAAAAATCGAAACGCTTGTTATTGACAATAAGTTGGAAACAAGCTGTCGAAATGAAATTTGTTACTTCGCTAGCAGTGAAAATTGGGGCACATAACAGCGATTGATTGTGAAAAAGGGTAGCTAAACATTGAAATAATCAAATGAATTATAATAATGGGAAAATAAGTGAAGGAAATGAGATAAAAGTGGGAAATAAAATCTCACAGCATATTAAAATCAACTTTCATATCAGATATAAGAGAAAAAAGATTTATAAAACATTTTGATTGCAATTATTATTCGAAGCAATAATTAACATTTCAATATTGATAAATAATGATCCGAACATGCATTTTCAATGACCAATTCTTTTCGGGAAAAAAGATTAATTGTATTCTCTCTCTTTCTCCTCTCTCTCTCTCTCTCTCTCTCTCTCTCTCTCTCTCTCTCTCTCTCCACCGCTAATATCCCCATTCCTCTTCATATTTATATCACTGGATGACATCAATACAATTTGATAGCTTCAGGTGAATGTCCCAAACACGCAAACAAAGTTCCTTTTTTAGTACGGAAAAAATTCACTATCAATTCTCTATCTTTAGTTCGAGCGATCATTAATGATGCCTCTCGTCTTCCAGTTTTTTAATGAATCATTAGCGTAATAAAGTGAAATAATTATAAATCATAGTATCGGAAAAAAAATAAATTAACTTTAATCAAGAAAAGGAAAATTCTTTATAAATCGATACAGTTTGTATAATAACGCGCACAAAAACCACTCTTCTATTTAAAAATCTTTTGGCTCCGAGTACGGTAAACACTACTATCTCTGGCTTTAAAGTATCGCAAACGTTGGGTATTTTTGGTAAGCGTTTTGATAAGTATAGATTTGTTGCGACGATAGGCCTGCGCGCGAAAGCCCACCACTTATTTTTTTCACCCGATTTCAATATTTTGGCATAAAAAGCGCATTAATTAAACGACATCAGCTAAACTGAAAGAGAACATAGAGATAGCGAATCTTGAGTATACGCTTATAAAACCTAAGCCACTCTACTAATACTTTAATTTGAATTTTTTTCTAATTTCTGTGGATTTTTTTATTATTCAAATGATTTATCTTAATCGATATCTGAAAAATTGAGTATCATTAACAGCGTAAAAAAGAAGTTACTAATAAGTTAAAAAGATATTTCGCTTTTGCTATTTTTTGTTGTTGCTTCGAGTGAAAAAAAATTTGAATTCTGATTCAGTATCAAACGATTTTATGTATCGTTAAATTTTAATTTACTGACGTTACTTTATATTCAATAGATTAAAACGAAGGGTAAAACTATATACATAACTGAAGATTTTTCTGTGTGCACTTTTCAAAACGATTATTTTCTTCTTCAAACTAAACTTCGATAACCTTTTGATGGAATTGTAGTTATCATATCATGGATCGTATAACTCATTGATTTGTTCGGCGAACAGAGTTGAGCGAACAGATAGCGCTTACCAAGTAATTTAAAAGTATAAATGATCGAAACGCTAATATCAAGAAAGCTAATTTGAAATTATACGATCAATTTATCTAATAATTTTTTTCTAATATTTTATTTCACCAATCACTAACCAACAACAGTATTTAAAATGTTTAAATAATAATAAACTGATCGAATTAGTAATTTATTATTTAAACTCGTGTGGTGTTTTTCCCCCCGTCTGTATCAATCTTCGAATTAAAAACTAATATTAAATTTTTGCGAATATAAATTTATTAATAATATTTATGGCTAAAAGAAATTTAATTTTATTTTGTTTCAATTGATAAATTTTTTGTTCTGGTAAGTTAGCACTAGAATTTAATAAGAAAAGATATATGGCCCCTAAAACTTGACTTATTGTAAGAAAATTGAAAGAAAAAAATAGCATTTTGTTCAATGTCTCGAAAGAAATCAAATATTGTTAAACGTTTGACTGGAAAATGAAAAGTGTACGCATAATAGCAATTAATTTTGGCTAACATTAAGCCATTATTCGACGCCATTAATAATAGATAATAACAAGAAAAATTTATTAACAAACATAAAAAAATCAAACATTTCTACTTAATTCTGTTCAGTAATACATAACACTATATACTGTATAACAGTAAATAATAATTATAATGATTATTTTCATAAAATAACCTTCAAATTTCTGTACGTCGAAAAGATCTATAATAATCAATAATAATTTTCCTTTATTTGCGCGCAAAAAATAAAGAGAAAAATTGAAGAAGAAAAACATATCTAATGGAGACAATAATAAGAGGAACGACTATAATAGCGAACTTTTTTTTCGTAAAGCAAAATTAAACCATAGTTTAGTTTTTTTTATAATCTGATCACGAATTGTGTAATGAGCAATGTGTATGAAGTAGTAAAAGGAGGAAGAAAAAAGTTATTGGAAATAATATCCTCATTATCGATAATAATAATGCGTTACAAGGATTTTGCGTCAATACAAATAAATAATATTTAGTCGTTAGCGCTTAAAAAAAGAAGACTTGCATCGCATTTTTATCCTCAAAAAATCTCAAATATAATAAGTTATGCGTCATATTTGGTGATTAACTGCTAAATAATAAATAATTTTATTTGTTTGTTTGCCTGTTTTGCGATTTCGAGGAATTATAAAACGGCAAACTGGCGTGTGCTTGCGTTTTTGACTTAGTAATCGATCTATTATTAAAAATCGAATAATAAAGGGAATGGAAAGCAATTTTTTTCCTACACAATGGATAAATACGTTTGAATACTTTCGCTCAGTAATACTTGCACATTCGAAATGTTTCACAATAAACGAAAATTAATTGTAATTTTTTGCTGGTGCTTTTATTTTTAGAAAAACCTTCACAATTAATAATTGCTCATTGTTTCCGAAGGAAAAAGTTCTCTAAAAGTTGATTCGATCGTATTATTATTATCTATTAGCTATAAATCAAAAATATGAGTCTAATAAAAGCCAACAAAAGTCGTTACGTTAATATTAATAATAAGGAAAATGTTATGATTCTTTGCATAAAGCTTTTTACGTCATAACGTTAAGAAAACAGATTAGAAAAGATAGCGAGATAAATAGAGAAAGAGAAAGAGCAGTGTGGTGTGTGGTGTGTTAGCAGAGGAGTGCTAATACGGGTACAGACATGCAGCGGTACCGAAATGTGCGTCAATTATAGCGAATGTCCAATATATCTTCGCGTTGCTTGAAATAAGACTGGGAAAGTTAAAATGCGCATAGAGTTAAAATGCGATCACATCGCACTAACTTGTCTCATTTACTGTTTCACTCTCTCTTCTCTAAAATCAGTATTGGAACACTGAAATATGCTTTATTTTAATGTGAAATACTAAAACAGAAAATATTTATTTAGTGGATTAGAATCAGTTGGTATTTCGCCATTAAATACTTTACTTAAAAGTTATCTTTCTTAATAAAAAAAGAGAAGAGAAGAGAAGAGAAGAGAGAGGGAGGGAGAGAGAGAGAGAGGGAAAGAGATAAGAGTAAAAGGAGATCTCTTTACTCTAAGCATTTTGAAGCCTTGAACCACGAATACAAAATAGAAAACGTGATTGTAATTTATAATTATTAGTATTTTAGTATTACTACTGTATAAATAGAATAATATTATATAAAACTTACCTTTTTCTCGACGCAGACTTTTTTTCGCGTATAATGTTTTTGTTAAAAACTTCTTAGAATTTCTTCAAAAAAACTTCTTTTGTGACTTTTTATTATTTAAAAAAACCAACAAAAAACACTTGTTTATATTATTTATTGAAAAACAAAATTACGAATAAATTACGGAATCGATGTTAACACGACTTCCAATTGGACACAAGAAAGTTATTTATTGTTCACTGAAAAACTGTTGCAATCAAAACGAAAGTTGTTTTCAACAAATGAAACGTTAAGTCATAATATCATTAATTAACGGCTTTAACCGAAGTTTAAT
>JAQIXJ010002343.1:0-16207 GCA_034700185.1 Phthiracarus laevigatus | reverse complement strand
CTTCTGAATACAGTTTTATTAAATTCCACATTTTATGAATATTTATTTCATAATAGAATACATTTAAACATAAAAAACTGACATTGCATTTGAATTGACAATAATATTTTAAATTTGTGACTCAACAATGTATTTTAAGTTACTTTGGAAAACGCGCTAACAATACGGCCGGTATATCGCACTTCACCCGTGTTTGACAATGTCATTTCGTTAGGTATTACCTAACAAGTTTCATAATAACTTAATAATAACAATTTTTGTACGGAATGCATGAATACTTTAAGGCACAAATGTGGGTGTATTAATACAACGTACCAGTAGTCTTAATAAGAATATTAATTGATAAAAATCTAGACTATTTTGTTTGGTTTTAATTTAGTAACAATTGCTCACTTTGTTTATATTAATTGTTTTATTACGGATCATCAAATTAATTGAGAATATAAAACATAGTTTTTTATTGGAATGGTCTCTGGGAGTCTTCAAGCACTAGATGGCAGCACATACAAGGAGAGTCGCTGAAACGCAACTTACTCTAACATGATCTTGTTATATAAGTAATGTCTAAAATGATCTTCAGATTCCAGGTTTTAGGAATCTAATGGGTAACTTTAAAAATTAATTACAGCGATAGAATGTCAATTTAGTAATCAAATTCTCTTTTAATTTATTTAATGGCCCAAAACATACGTACATTTTCTCAAAAAACAGATTTATTTAAAAAACGGTATACTATAATCAGCTTTTCCCAGCGAATGCAAAAGCCAGACAAATATAAAAGCGACAATTACGGCCAAAACTTGCGCAACTCTAACGTAGATCGCTTGACCACTTATCGCGATACCGGCTAATAATAATATTAAAGTGGTGATACCATAAACCAGTGTTGCCATAAAGTGCTCCTTCCACGCTCCATAGAACCCGAGCAGCGATATTAATAGGCAAATGATGGCCCAAATAATCCATCCTATAAAGAGGTGGGTAATGACAATTAAATGCGTTTATAAACGTTAAATATTTTTTAATTTGAAATTTATTTACCAATATCGGTGCCATTACTTAGGCCTCTTATAACGTCTATGATAATAAGTACTATAGCCAATAGTGTTAAGATTGCTAAACATAATCGTATAATAACATAAAATAGACCAAACTTATTATTATTTGCCATATTAATTAACTTTAATTCGAATTAAGTTAGATTTAGGATATAACGGTAAAGCAAAAGGTAAAAAGGTTTTAAAAGTTACATCTATTTTAATACTAAGTCAAACATTCATTGGAAAACAATAAAATTGTTAATAAATGAAACTTTTTCATGAAATATGTGCGTTGATATTTATTATGCCCTTTCATATCAGTAATTATCAATATTTTGTTGCATTTAATCAAATCTGATTCTAAGCAACCACTTATAAATTTGTTTGATCCTGAAAGTGTGTTATTAACAGTGTTCTATACCTTTTCGGAAATGAGCGTAAATAAATTCTCGGGGATTAATATAAAATAGTTTATAAGTAATTAAGTGAAAAAACTATTTATTAAATAAAATATTTTGTACGAAAAATTAATGTTTCTTAAATATTATGTAAACTCTTGCATTTTCAAAAATTTCTGAATGAATCAATAATTTGGCTTTTTTACTAGTCAATGTAAAAGTTTCATGAAAAACATGTTTCTTTACTTAAAATGTATTATTGATTTTGGAAAGACAATTATGGCTCCCTTAATACATACATAATAAGAAATTTTATAAAGTATAAATTATTCTTAGTTGTTTAGACTTATATGGGATTAGACTTTAATTTCAGAAAAATTAATTTATTAAAATTTCTCAATGGTTTATTAAATTGAATCCGAAAAATTAACAGCTTTAATAAACACTTTACGAACAAAAGGATCTAATATTTTGATAAATAAGGCGAAAAACTAGACCAAACAATACTATAAATTTATTTTTATTTAGTCTATTAATCTAACAACAAACTCACAAATATATTGAAATCAAAGTTAAATAATTTTCAACAAATTATAATTCACAACATTATACACTTGACGGACGTATATGTCAAATCCAATGATTATTGTTAGTAAACCCACACACGTTAATGAAATCGCGGTAACTTAGCATTGAGTGCATTAATGAATGTGTTTCCGTAATTGATTAGATCATTTCAATGGTATTTAATCTATTATTGTGACAACATACTGTATTGATTGCTTAAACCGATAAATTTTAATATAATTTTTTTGATCCTAAACCCCCATATATTTCAATTAATTTTATCGCATTGGTTTTTAAACAATAGGATAAATTTCAAAGTTTTTTGTATATTAAAAATATTTCCATTTTTTCTGCTTAAACATAAATCACTTTATTGTGTTAAACTTCTTAAAATCCCTTTGTTATAATAAATTATGTTAGAGAGTATTTTATAGTGTAAATCCCCTTTCACCTCTGAGCAATGACAGGCATTTAGGTTCAGTGAGATAATACTCTCAATCATCCTTTAGTCGCAGTTACCTTATAATCGCGTGTATTTACACAGCATATGTATGAAAACATGTACTGTATGTATGTGTATATGTGGATGCATGGAAACAGAGATTCCAGTGAATTCGCCGGTGTTCCCATTAACATATGGCTCTTCGCGTATAGTGCTACTTGCGGAATACAAGGGTTTCTTTACTTGTGCAGCCTCCGTTATATAGCATATTTATATTTTATTATGTCAAATGCTTAAAAGTAAATAAACAAGAGAAATACCTGGCTTTGTCAGGCGCGGTCAAAAAATTATCATTTAAACATAAAAAATTAATAAGAAAGTCTATGCAAGTAGGTGTAAGTATACGACCTTTGAGGTCAAAAAGATTTTTTTCATTAAAAAAGTTTCAAAAGTATGTATAACTACTGAACTCACCCTTTCAAAACAAACAGCTATACATTGCTGCACTGTATGACATGTCAACTCATGCTACGCATTTACCAAGCTTTATATAACGATAATTTTTAAATAAATAAGTGTGATCAAGATAAATTTGTTTTAAACAATTTTAATTTATTTAAAAAAATTGATTTTACAGATTAAAGTTTTATATAAATTGTTGCATTTTTAACAAGTTCAATCAAAAAAGGTTGTTACTTTATTCATATAACTAAACGGATTACTCAAATTAAGCAATGAATTTCTGTCCAAAAACACAAAATGTAAAATATTAGATGAACAAATTATATAACCAGCAATGTCAATAATAATAAAATTACCATCAACTTCAGTAAACCACAAAGAATTATTTTAGTGCAATGACTTTTAAATACGGTTACTTCCATTTTTTATATATTTTACAAATTACTAATCAATGACTGATTTGTAAACAAACACTCTTAATTGCGATAAATAAATAAATTTGTTTATACTAAACAATATAAACGATTTATACTAAACAGTATAAACTTTATTAAAACATAAAAAAACTTTCAATCTCTTTTATACTTTTCAGCTCAAGGAAAACTGAAAAATAATTATTTTGTTTAGTTCTCATGAACTTACGTCAAGTAAACTTACATGACGAAATTATTACGAAATTTATTTAATTTTTTTTCTTAAAAATTTTCCATAATATGTTCTGAGTGCGTAAGTAAATTTCAAAATTATTGTTTGAAGTAAGTTCATGGGAAACTAACGAAATAATTGAAGTGAGCGATGCCTCATCCAAAGCTGCCTCAACAGCATCCTCTTTAGCTTCGTTGCAAATAAGATCGAAGTAAGACCACGATTCCTCATTGTAAATAGATCTGTTCGTCGAAACATTTTGAGCAAAATGAAACGCGTATCTCAATCCACTTTTCAACCGAACTAATTGTAAAACTCATTAGTTTCTCGTAATCGTAGAAATTGTTTTCAGGAATCTGGACATCTTGTTTACTATACGAAGAAACAATACTTGCGGCCGTTATTTCACAATTCGGGAAATACGATCTGATCCAATACTTTGATATTTCCTTCCATTTCTCGTGACTCGTATTCGCAGTTATCGTAGATGCTTGTGATGCCAGTGAAATAGTCACCGCCATAATTACTTTTTAAGAATGTTATCGATACTAAATTCCAATTTCTTTTTAATCGACAAATCCAGCGGTAAATTATTGTTATTGTCAACAAATCGGTTTGTTGACTGCAAACGCTTATCAGTATTCATAATGTTTCGCACCACTTCTTGTTTCACGGAATCACAAACAATAATAGTAAGACCCGAAGAACTCGCACTATTAATCAATTCAATAAAATCACTGTTGGGTTTCGGCGCACAAACAATAATAAAACCAAACGTGTATTGTTTTGATCGTAAGGTTTTCGTTTCGCGATTAATAAATAAGCTTATTATCGTATGTATTAGACATCGATAATCGATGTAAATATTAATACATTAAAAACGTAAACAAACAAAGTTTGTTAATTAATAACAAAAATTAATTAATAACAATAAAAATCAAATGCTCAAAAATATAAAACTGAATTAATTTTATCAGAACAAAAACTTAACAAAATCAGTTGTCTCTGATATATATATATATAATATTCGCTTAAATTTCATTGGTTCAATTAGCTATGCATTATTGACAAGACTCATGTGTGACTATTATTTTTTATAGTCAAGTCCGGTTTAATGATTAATATAATTGGTATATGTTTGAAAGAATCGGCACTTTTGTCTGTTGTGTGGCCTCACAAGAAAAAATTTGTCGCTAATATGTGTGAAACATAAAATGAAATGACATGACGAATGAGCTAGTGTAGTGTTATGGCTGTTATCGCATGTAACTTCTATTGCAATGAATTGGTAAACTGCATTATATTGAGTCCGTCTCTAATCATACTAATTTTGCGTACGTTAAAACCATAAAATCGAAATGCTTACAGCATTAGTTAAACTATAAAAATTATTAGTTAAATGCCAAACTAATGATTTATAATTAAATCATTAAAATGAAAACTTAAATTAAACTATAAAAAATTTAAAAACTGAGTTTAATTGCTAGTATTAAATGTGTTTATTCATGTTTGTAATTAATAAAATATAAAATCTTCATATTTCGAATTCGGTCGCATACGACGACCCGAATTAATGCTTACAATATTTTTGTTGATTTCGTTTAATGCTTCTTACATTTAATCGCGTTGTTATCAAATTTATTGACTAACAACTCATCACAAACTGGTTTGTTGACTATTTTTCTATCGGCATTCTTATCCTATCCAACTTTCGACAACTGTTTTGATTTATTATTACTCTTACTTTTAATCTGTTTTACCACTTTCGTTTTATTCGCACTCATCGTTTTAGCGGTATTCTTCAATATGTTTAAATTATTCGCAGCGATATCTTTTTCGATTAGGTTTTCTTCTTTACGCAGTAATAAATCTTATGTTGTCTCGTTACGCACTTTATCTAATTTCTGTAACGTTTGTGTTTTCGTTAATCTCCGTGTCGCTTAAATATTGACCATTGTTTACAAAGTCAATAATGTGCTTCGTTTTACGTGTCACATCATCATAATACGGTTTCACTAAATTAGATTAAACTGTACGGGCTTTGATTCCGTCTTTTCGAGTCGAAATAACTCGATAGTTGTCTTCATTGATCACTTCAGCAATTACATAAGGTCCAATAAAAAAAGACCTGTATTTCATGTGCACGCCTGGAACGATTTACTTGTCAATAAGCCATATTAAATCGCACTTTTTAAATAAAGGTCTAATTGAATTATCATTTTTCTTATCCTCCCATTTCTTTTCTGCTTGCTATTTATTTATTTTGGCTTCTTTCCTCGCATTATCTAACAAATAATTATCGCTATCAACACATTCTTCTTTGTTTACGTTCAGTTGAATTTTTCTTGCAAATGCATTTTTCGATATATAGCCAAAAAGCAGATAAAAAGGTGGATGTTTTGTTGTCAAATTGATTTGATTATTTATGTGACGTACGGCTAAATCCAATAGTCTGTCCCAGTTATTATCGTATTCATTTGAAAAACTTCGCATCTTTTGAATTACTCTGTAGTTAGCAGACTCTGCCAAACTATCTGCGGTTGGATTGTACGATGACGTTGGTTTATGTCTTATTCCTAAATTTTTACAATAAGTCTGAAACTTCTCTCCCATAAACGTCGCTTGTCTGTCAGTGACATTGTTCTTTATCACTGAATGTTTTATTGACACATCTTCTAAAAATCGTAAAATTGTTTCCTCTTTTTAATCGGGAATTGCTTTAGCAATTATATAACGTGTCAAACGATCAATATGCGTGACAACATAAACATTTCCGCTACTACTTTTCATACTTGGATCAAAACAATCCATGTTTACCGTATCGAACGGTTCATCACTTAGTTCTGCGATCTTTCAGATACCATACTTTTTTCCGCTCATCGCTTTTGATTGTTGACACACAACACATTTATTAATAAACGAGCGAATATCACTTCGAATAAATTGCCACCAATATAACGCGTTGATGAGCTTTTCGCACTTATCATAACCATTTTGACCACTCTTTACGTGATATTTGTTCAGTATTGTGTTCACCAAAGTTTTAGGCACTACTAACTGAAAGTCGGAACTAAATTTCGATTTATGTTTCGTGTGTGAAACAAACGTCCATTGAGTCGATAGTAAATATTTTATAAATATTTTTGTAAACAATGTTGTTTTGTTTACGTTAACTAATTATGTCCAGAAAATAATCGTCGTTTTGTTGGCTATCGAAAAATAAGTTGTTTTCTATACACTCACTATTATTGTTGACAAAGTGTCGTTAATCGAGTTCGCTTCCATTACCTCAGTGTACAACACGCTTGTATCGATTTCAGCGATAATATCGACATCGTCGTCATAACAACCACTATTGTTGTCCAACACATTTTTAACTTCATCACATGTAACCTATAAAACGCTTTGTTTTTGCTCTAAGTTTACTTGAAGTCTTGAAACACAATCGGCAAGCGAATTATCTTTTTCTTGAATATATTTAATAATGAAATTAAATTCCCATATCTCTGCTGCCCATCTGTTTAAGCGCATATTTGTCTACGTTTTAATTTTGTTGAGTGACTCTAAAGGCATATGATCAGTATGAATAGTGAAAAACTGTCCAATTAAATAATTTCTAAACTTCTTTAATGCGATGATAAAGCCAAACATCTCTCGTTCGATAGTTGACCACTTCAACTCTTGCGCGGAAAATGCGTAGTAAAAGTATGAAATGATTCCCAATTTCCCGTTAGCGTGTTGTTGACATAACACGCCTTCAACAGCATAAGACGATGCGTCAGCCTGTATGAATTTTTCTGTAATTGGTTTTGGATGTTCAAGTGTTGCTGGAATCGATAACATTTCCAACAGATTTTCAAAACAATTTTGCTCTGTTGTTGTTCACTTAAAATCGTTGTTGTTCTTAGCCAAATCTTACATCGTCTTCATATTATCTTTATTTGGGTAGAACTCACGCACAAAATTGATTATGCTGCACAATCTTCGCACTTGTTTTTTTTACTTCGGTGGTTTTAGAGACAACATCATTGATATTCGATCAGAATCGATTTGTTTACCTTTCTCTGATATAATGAATCCGAGAAACTTAATTTCGTTTTCAATTAGATTGCACTTTTTTGGATTTATTTTTAACTTTTCTTGGATAATCTTTGTTAAAAACTCTTCAATATCTCTCAAATGAAGATTACAAATCTCTTTTTCACTAAGTATTTTCAGGAGATTTTTTATATATAATAGTAAATCGTCAAAATAATGCACTTGACTTTTAAACTTCTTTTTACCAAATATTTTGTTAATCAATTTCTGCAAACCTAACGGTGATATTTTTATGGCCATTGGCGCCACGCTAAACTCGTAGACCCCATCTTCGGTCTGGAAGGCTGTCAAATGCTTCGATTCTTCACACAATGGCATGCAATAAAAGCTACTTTTTAAGTCACATCCTGACATTTTACACGCTCCGCATAAAGCGTCAATACAGTCATTCATTTGTGTAATCGGATAATCAGGTAATTTTATTTTCGATGTTGGCCATCGATATTCGATCACTATTCGTGGTTTCTTTCCTTTTACAACTATTAAGGGAACTGCTTTTCTGGCTTCTGACTTACGAATAATGCCAGCTTTCAGCATCATGTCTATGTTATGTTTTATGTATTCTCGATCTTCTAAACTATAACGATATGGTTTAAAATGACGTTCGGGAATCGGGTCGTGATCTATTTTAATTTCGAAAGCTTTCACTCGACCAATATCCCATTCATTTTTCGAGAAGGCATCACGTTTATTCCATAATACATTCAATAAATCGCTTTTTATACATTTTCTGTTTTAAATTGGGACAATAATATGTCGCGATTTGCGTTATTATCGATAAGCGTTTCGTCGATTAATTCTTATTTTTTGTTTTCGTTTTTCGTACAAATATTGTAAACGGTATCAACATAACCATTTATTTCTAATAGACAATTTGCATTGTTTACATCTTTCGGTTTCTATTGTTTGTCTACTTTTACTTTAAAATCTGCAATAAACACTTCGGTTTGCTTATCAATTAAAACGTGATTCTTCGAAGCTCTTTCAACGTAAATACTGTTATTTCCCATATTTAAAATAATCTTAAATTTTCGCATAAAGTCTGTACAATTATCATATCGTACGACATCGTATCAATAATGTTGAACAATAATTGTTGTCAAGTGTATTCATATTTCACAAATGCAGCTGTTGCACCGATAGCTTTCAATTCGGAAATCACACCTTTTAGCTTCACATTAAGATTTTTATAATCAATGTTTAGTTTGTTCACAATATCGTTATGCACTACACAATGTGTCGCACCAGAGTCTAAAAGCGCACATATTTCTAAATTGTTAATGATTTTTAATTTTATGAACGGTGTTTCTAATGACGTGATAAAATTAATTGATGGGTTAATGATATTTATAGCCTCTACCGCACCACCAACAGAGAGGCCTAGCAATTTAAATTTATCTCATCGCTATCACTTCTGACGTCTGCGTCACTACCATTATTTGATTCGATTGTTCTTACGATTGTTGCTGATCTTTGAGACGATTGATTCTATTTTCTCTCAAAATTATCCTCGCGTTGTTTCTTCGCTTCTTCTTTCGTTTTTCCGTCTCTTTTCGCGTAACAATTCGTTTCGTTGTGACCTTTTCCGGTACACCACTCACATTGAACGATGTTTACATTTTTATTCTTACTTTGCCAACTACTTTGACTATTCGATTGACTTTTCGCTTTGAATGCTTTGTTTTGATTTGTTTCCTTCATCTTTATTAACAATCATTTTTCTCTTTCTCGCTCCGCGCAGTTTTGAATCCAGTTGTCAACATGAATTATGTAGTCCAAAAATTCGTTTGTTGGACAATCTTAAATTAGTTTATATGTGGCTACTATTGTTTGCGTTTGTGGGTGTAATTTCTCCACTAAATTATTACTGTATATGAAATCGTCATTCTCTGCAAAAGGTTCCATTATTCTATTATAGGCCTTAATAAATTCTTTTATTTTGCCATATTTCTCGCGATCCAAGTTCTTTACTTGACTAAGTGCTGCTACCTTTGACGATTTGGAAGTAAATCTGGCAATAAATTCCTGCTAATAAGACTTCCAATCTATTAATGAGTTATCGTTATGGAATTTAAGAAATGAATCTGTTGTGTTCAGATGAATCCTAGAACCCAACATATCTTTAAGTTTATCTTTTGGCCAATTGTTGCAAATTGATTGATGCTCAAAATACTTAACCCATAGTTTTGTCAATTTTTCCCGATTCTAAAAATTTTAAGTTCTTTAAACTATCGTTTGAGTTGTCCGATTCTAATGTTGACAATTGGTTTACAGTATTGACGAATGATTGGCTCATATTCTGAAAAGAATCGGCCATACATACTATGTTTGGATCCAAAGTTGCATTACTTAAAATAGAAACATTTTGTTGCTGTTGTTGTTGGTTTGTTGTTGAGTTTGTTTGTGAAATAAAGGACATATTCCCATTATTTTTAAATGCATCAAACATCGTTGCTATATCTGCTCGCCTAACCGTTATTTCGTTTGCATTGTTTTGATTTGAGTCGATCATTGCCTGTTCCAATCTTTTTCTCGCGTCTTCGCCATTACTAAAGTCAACTTGTAGATCGTTGATGCTCTTTTGATCTTTAGTAAATTGACTTTTGTAACTATTCAGTTCCTTTTCTAACTCTTTTATCCTTTTTGCATCAGCGTTCGTCATTTTTGTATTATTCTGATTATTCCCGAATCGATAAACTTCAGGATGTAAATAACGATTCTGCCGGGTAAATATGGTATGAAATCTATTATCAAACTCGGACATACACTAATTTCGAAGTACGCTGCGTTAGGCACCTCCACCAGAGAAGTGAGCGATGTGGTGATACGTGCAATTAAGCTGATCCCAAACGATCACAACCGAAATCTCCGAAGTACTCGATAATTTGACGTGTCAATACACACCAATGTTTACTCGGAACAAAATCTATTATTTATTAAATATAAACGGAATTATTGATTGTAAACAAACACTCATTATTATGATAAATAAATAACTTTGTTTATACTAAACAATATAAACGATTTATACTATTATAACAGTATAATTAATTGAAACAATTAAAATTGAATTATTTATTTAAAAGTAATTTGTTACAATTGTTCTGCGACCGTTCGCTACATATATAAAATACGAACTAAATATTTTGGGTTAAAACCCAATACAAATGTAAGAAATACAAAAAAGTTGAAATTTGTAATAATAAAACAACTTAAAAAATATTATGATTGAAGTTGAAAATTGTTGTAATGCGCGTAACCAATGAGTTAGCGTGTAACATAATTATGAAGTTTATTTAATTTTTTTCCTTAAAAAGTTTCCATAATAAGTTCTGATTGCGTAAACTTCAAAATAATTATTTAGTTAGAAACTTCGTAATTTATTAAAAAATTTAATAATAATTTTGTAAAAATTTTAAAAAAAATTAAGGCCATTCGTCTTTGAATGGATTGACATCCAATATCAAATTAATAGGCAGATGTGTGTCACGTAAAGCCATGATATCCAAAATCGACTAATGGGCGTTACATCCGTCCAAAAGATTTGAAAAGTTAACGCAATGTCTGATATGTGCTGCCACAATTAACACGTCGATCACTTTTTCGGTTATAATAGGTGCCGGCTTAAACAAAAATGAACGAAATTGCAAGCATTTCGATATTACGTCGCAAACACCAGAATCAGTAATCAACGCATTGTCGCTATTAGTTTTTTCGATGCGAATTGCTTTCAAGTGAATTAATTTCGATAACCAGTTTATTGCGTTATCGGATATCTGTTTATTTGTAGTAATATACAATATTTTTAATTTTGGCAAATATGCGTGAGTCGATAAAAAAACTGGTCTGTTATGATCGACGTTAGAGTGATATGTATTAATTGTTGACAATGTTTCAAAAGATAAGCGTTTATATCGAGATTTGCGTCATATATAGTCGCATTATAATAATTGAAATTAAACACCACTGTTAATCGCTTTAATGCATCGAAATGTTTTACGGAAATCAATAAAATACTGTTATTTATTGCGATATGACTATTGTCTGCGATATTCACGCGAAATTCCATCAGATTCTTGCAATTCATTCCGATATCATTGAAATTAGTGTTGATATGAAGCATCGAAATGTCGCTACGTTTTCTATCTAACCGTAAAATTTCTAAACGTCGCAGATTTGAAACCTGTGCCAGAAAACGTTCGCAATCGTTACCATCGTAAGTGCCGTCAAATAATTTAATACTGTGGCGTAGATCGACACAACCATGCGCATTAATCCAGTTTTATCACAATCGAACGCATGTTTCGCTTCGCATAGTTTGGGCGCAATCGATCTGGCGTTTTGTGTAATCAAATTGTTTAACAAAAAGTAATCAAATGATATTAATATTTGTGGCCGTATTTCATTAATGGACAGAGCGAACGGTTTGGTTGAAGTTGTGACGACCATGGCGACCATTCAAACTGTATTTTCACTAACTTTTGACAACACATTTCCCCGAAACACTTAAAATCGTCGTATTTCGACGAAACCAGTAAAAACATATGAAATTAATTGCGTGCAACTCATTGAAATTATCGGCGATTAGTCGCGACAAATCGTTATTAAAAACCGCTCTGTCTAAAGCAATTATAAATTCACGAGAATAAATGCACTTTTTCAAGACCTGTGCAATAGCAACTAAACAAGTGTGATAACACCAAACACCACTCATGTCTAACGATATCATATATGTTTATTTCCAACTTGTTTCCATCAGATTTCGGCCAACAGCATTGATCGTTGAACACAATAATGCGTTGTTTTTTGAACACACACAGTTTCCATTGTTTGGAAACGCATTCATGTTTGGTTCGGTCTGTTAGTGATGAATAAGCGAGTAATAATTAGCATAAGTCGTCGCAAAACCGATCGAAACTGTTGCAAAAATGAAATGTAAAATCACAATCCTTCCAATCGCATACAACTTTCTGTTCACTGAGAGCTTTCTTTTTATGCATACTTAACTTTTTTAATAAAAGATACTGATTGTCACATTCTGAACACTTGAACGGTCTTTCTCTGAAATGCGATTTTTTCAATTGTTGAATCAAATCCTTCATACGATCATAAACTCTTCCACAAACTTTACCATTAAAAACTATCTCGCATTTAAATGGTGGCCTTGATTGATGATCTTTATGTAAACAATATAATCAGTTCTCTTATTGAATTCTATGTCACAAACATAACATTTATCAATAGTTATTTTGTCCAAAAACAAATTATGTACTGAACTATAGTGTAATTCTCGATCTTCAATGCGTATAAATTCTAGACATTTGATACATTCAAAAACTTCGTTAATAAGCTTAAGTTAATAATTTTTCGATATATACTAAAAGTTTTGTGATGTTTTTTCTTCCTTAAAATTTTTTTTTCAATTTTTTTTCCATTTTTCCTCAAAAATTTTTTTCCATTTTTTTCATTTTCCTTAAATTTTTTTCATTTTGAATTTTCCTTAAAATATATCTTAAATTTTCCGTAATGAGTTTTGAAATATCAATTAATAAGCCTCACCTAAACTATTTTATTGATTTTGTTAATTTTGACCTCAAAGGTCCTATAATTTTACCTACTTATGCATACAAAATGTGTGGTCAAAAAAGTATAATATTCTTTCGATTGCCTAAAGTGAAGGGCATCTAAAATATCGATTCACTAATAGAAATATAAAATGTTTGATGTTTCGTGCTTTACTTTTTGAACTATGAAAGGGTAAAAGGCCTGTTTTTTTGGTTTGGGTTGGGTTGGGCTGTAAAAGCTTAGTTGAAAACGGTGCGAGTGAAAAAAAAGTATAGTGAAATGCTGAAGTTTTCGAACTTTAAGGAGTTCAATTCATGCTCAAGACCTTAGTGTAATATATAGTATGATGATATGGTAAGTTTGAGTGTACGAGCCTGCTTGTAAAGTACGGGTGTAAAATTTGAATAAAATTAAATTTTTTTCTAATTTTTAATTATAAAGTTTAATTCATAAATTTAGTTATTAAGGTCTTTTAAAAAATGACATTTGTAGGATAATATTGTATCAAAATATTCAAATTTACCTCAAAAATAATTATCTCTTAGTATGAATAAATCTAAGAAAAAATGACCTCTCTATGATATCAAATATAACGCGAAAATAAAGTAAATTTATGCTAATCTAACGATGACATTAAAAGAACTAAACAAAGGCCTGTTTAGGTCGTGCTTTGACTTTTCTTAAAACAATAGGGCTAGTTTCTGGTCGAAGTCGGCTCAGGCTTAAAATTCGTTATGATTTAGGAGTCCGATATTTACAAAACACACATACTTTTCCACTATGCCTAAACTTGAAAGCTATATCTATTATTACCTTAATTAAAACTAATTTATTAAGATTTAATATAGCTTATAGAAGACCCAATTATAATGAAGGCTTACATTTTTTTCGATATTTAGATAGATAAAAGCTTTAATAAAAACTCATCACAATCAATAAATGGCATGTCGAGTTCTTGAAGTTTAGAATGTATTAAAATCACATTCTTTCTTAATCACTTATGATAAGAAATTACCATTTATTACATAGCAAAACTTAATGATAAATAATTATAGTAATTTATAAAAGTTAAAGTAGAAAATGTTTTGTGCCATAATTCATAAGTCGAGCCAATCCACAATTTTTTGGGATATATTTTAATGTTATATTCGTTAAACACGGGTACCATGGGATACTCAGGGTCCAAATAATAACAATGATTCAATAGATGAATTATATGAAAATAGCAGCTATTATTCCACAGTTGTGCTTCAAACAATAATGGATAATATAGGAACTACTACCGAAACATTTCTCCATTTTAAACGCGAGGTGACGGATATGTTTTCACCATACGATTTTTTGAGCTTTTTTCGATTTTTTTTTTGTAAAAATACATTGTTGTAAAAAGCTTTTTGACCTTTTTCTTGACTTTTTTAATTTTTAAAAAATTTTTTATAATTTTTAAAAAATTTTTTTATTAGCTCACTTTTTTAAATAAAAGTCGAGCTTATGGATTTGAGATCTGGAAAGCTATTTGATTTTTTTTCTAGTATGCAGTAACAAATGATGGCAGAGAGCTCAAGCTCAGCCAAGCTTTGTTTTGCAATTTTTACATTTGAATATTTATTAATATTGGTTTTAATTGAGTCAAAATAATTTACATATGATTATTCATTTATGAATATTCAGCATTCTTATGCCGTTTTTCGCTTAAAAATAGTGACTATATAACTAGGGCTTGGAAAATCGTTAATAACCGATTCAGTTTTTCAATAGAATTACTTAATTCGAACTATATAAAACTTGATATTAAATATTGTAGATCTTAAATTCACTTAAAAAATTTTTAACGAATCTAACAATTTTTAACATAACTAACGATTTTAAATATATCTAACGATTTCATGAATTTTAGCTTAAAATGTACTAAAAAATTATATAAATTAATAAGTTGGTACAAAAATATTCTCATTTAAAATTTACTAAACGCGTTCGATGAAAGTTCAGTATTAATTTATTTAGAATAAGTGAATTCTGAAAATATAACTATCATCATTAGTTTCTGTATCTGTAAATTTAATTTTAAAGTAATTTATTTTATCAGTAAGGTTTTTAATGAAATATTTTAGGGTTTAATTAACTATAAATCCTTTTTAAATTAATTTAATAACTAATATTTCTAACGAATTTTTCTAACGATTTTCAAAGCCCTATATATGACTTAAATTAACAAAAAAAAACTTTCCAAAATGACCAAAACTCAGGTTGAAAATTGGAATATGCCTCTTTTTGTTGTAAAAATAGTGATTATTAGGCTCAAAATGGGCAAAAAGCTTGTTTAAAGAGCAAAATTAGCTACAATTCAGGTTTATAATTTAGTGGCATATGCCGCTATCAAGAGATAATAAAGTGATTTGTACTTGATTTAACTTGCATTTAACATATTATAAGTTATAGCAGAATTTCCAATAAAAAATATAAAATAATGGAAGCGAGCGAATGAAAAAATACTTACTAAAATTTAAATAGCAGTCTGATATTATGACAGTATCGATCTTCTTTGAAAAATTAAATCTCTTTTTGTAATTATTGTTTTAAAAAAACACCCAACAGGTTGAGAGCTCATTTTATATGAAAATGTGGTTTAAAAAGTTATTTAATTGGAAAGAAATTTTGTATGATACATAAAAATTAAGGTAAATGGATTTGGGTTTGTAAGTTTGTTTTTATTTTCTTATAGTTTAGGTATTTTGTGTTTAATCATAATAAAAAGTATTTACATTATCGTTTCTTAATAAAATGATTATCACTGATTGCAAGAAAATATCGGGTAAAATGGGAGGTTTTATAAAATATTACCAAAACACTAAACATTTTTATCGTTATTGAATAAACGCATTTTTTTTTGCTTAAAATTTACATAATAATTTGTAAAGATGCCAATGGTTTGATTTTTCCCAAACCATTACCAACCATTAAGTTACGTTCATAAACCAGACCAATCCAAA
>JAQIXJ010002342.1:0-16208 GCA_034700185.1 Phthiracarus laevigatus | reverse complement strand
AATAAAAGCTGATAGAAATGGTGTTTTCAATGATAAATTTATGAGAATCTTTTACATTGTATTTAAATTTACGGATATGATATTTTCTTATTCAATAATTCCTGCATTGTTATACATTTTTGTTAATGGTTTACTATCTATAAATGTCTATATGAATGATGACATATTTAACGTTCCATTCGCTGCACCAATACTTTTATTTTGGTTTATTTTCCATACGATATCTATTCATTATTTGGTCAAAAGGATGGTCTCTTATGCTATAATGGCATTCGGGGTTTGCTTTTTTATGAAGTATCAGTACATTCAATTAGCTTATAATCTACGATTGATAACCAAATTTATAACACATAGCATTAGAGTGAATGATTCAAATTGTGAGTATTATTCATTATAAGAGAATTTCTATGAATGAAAAATAGTTATATATTATAATATACATAAGTATATATAAAACCATTGTAAAATTAATTTTTTCCAAAAATTTCAAATGATTTCATATTTAAATTTATTTTGTAGAAATTATCTTGAATTTTACTAAATTAAATTATTATTTGTATACTTTTAGTGTTTATCGTAGGATTAGTTACTAAATATATTGCTGCTGAGAATCGATTGTATTTATTAATCGTTAACATAAATAAATCTATTAAAATAAAACTACTAATATATTACTACTTTTCTTTACTTTTAATGGTTTTCTCTATTATATCTTTAATGAAACAAAAATTGGAAAATCACCCAATTTTTCATTTATTCAGTTATCTAATATTTGTTATCCTTTTCTCAACAATCTATGGGACAAATTCATTTTTTTCTTCTGTTTGCACTGCTGTTCACTCGAATTACAAGTTAGTTCACTATTTAATTCAAAACCGTTGTGGAAAATTTAGTCTGAATTTGCAATTAAAACTTGAGAACATCTTAATACGACTTTCAGGCGATAAAATTGGATTTACTTGTGGTAATTTATTCACATTCACACCATTCGAATCACTATTATTTACAATGTATTTGTTTGCACTCTTCTCTCTTGTCTATGGATTGATTAATTAAATTATTACACATCATTTTAATCTTCTAATTTACACGATTTATTATTTATATGTTTGATAAATTTTGATTGCTGCTAAATATAATTAAAATATAAATAAATACTTTTTTATCTGACTTTTTAGACAGGATATATGGTTTATATATATGTACGTCTGTCTGACCGTCCGTCAATCCTCACTCATTCTAATTAAGAGATTTTAATCTTAACTTTAATAAAGGGATATTACTATTTTCTTATTCTATTTAAGGGATGTTACTAGTTTCCTATTCTAATTTAGGGAATATAAGCGATTTCTAATTCTAATTAAATGATGTTACCATTTTCTCATTCTAATTAAGGGATTTTAAGCGATTTCTTATTCTAATTCAGGGATTTTAATCGAAATCTTATTCAAATAAAGGGATTTTAAGCGATTTCAGATTCTAATTAAGTAATTTTAAAAGATGTCTTATTATAATTGAGGTATGTTAAACGATATCTTATTCTATTAAATGGATTTCCATGTAAAAATGGCCAAAAAAATTGGTCATAAAATTGTTCAAAAAGGCCACAAATTTGGTCAAAAATTGTGAAAAATAGGCAAAAAATAGATAAAAGTTGGAAAATTAAGGCAAAAAATACCAAAAAAGGCTAAATTTGGAACATGATCTCCCACTTTAATATGAAAACAGTCTTAAAAATGTCAAAAATAGACAAAATTTGTTTAACATCAGAACGGGATATCCCGTTTTTATATTGACAATTATGACAAAAATTATAAAAATCGGGTAAAAGTAGTCAATAATTAGAACGGGATATTCCGTTTTAGTAACAGCTTCAACCAAAATGATAAAAATCGGATAAAAATAGATAAAAAACCGATCGGTATATTCCGTTTTCATTGTGATTATAATGACTATTATTTTAAAAATAGAATTGATTATTGGCTTGTTTTATGTAAAAATTATAAGTTAAAATTCAATTTTATGAAAATTAAACAAAACTAATGGGAACGAGCGAACGGAGAAAGCGAATTACCATATTCTAACTGAACTAAACTTTACAAAATCAGATTTTATGACCGTATTGATCTTGTTTTCTAAATACAATCTTGTTACGTTGACTTCTATACTTAAGTAAGCTATTTTCACTGAGATTGCCTAACAATATATAAAAAATGTATAGACCTTTAGAGAACATTGTTGTATAGCGCGAGACGGCAAAAGTGTGAAATATACAACGGGCAAACGAAACAAAATAAAATATACTGACGGGTAATTAGTATAATTAAATTAAATGTATTTTTTTGTGATCGATAGGAATTTACTTAAATGCAGTGTCCCATTAGAGTTCCTATATATAATAATTAAACTAAAATCCTGTAAAAATACATTCAACATTAAATTAGTTAATGTTAGCTATTAATTTATTATTGATGACAACATTAGGGAATCCGACATGGGGGGGGGGGAGAAATCCGACATGAGCGGGGGAATTCGATATGGGCGGTTGAATGCGACATAGGCGGGTGAATCCGACATGGGCGGGGGAATCCGACACAGGCGGTGAATCCGACATGGGCTGGTGAATCCAAAATGGGCGGGAGAATCCGACATGGGCTGGTGAATCCAAAATGGGCGAGGAATCCAACATTGGCGGGAGAATCCGACATTGGCTGGGGAATCTAACATGGGCTGGGGAATCCGACATGGGCTGGGAATTCGATATGGGCGGTTGAATGCGACATGGGCGGTGGAATGCGACATGGGCGCGGTAATCCGACATGGGCGGGGGAAACCGACATGGGCGGGGGAATACGACATGAGCGGGGGAATCCGACATGGTGGGTGGAATCCGACATGGGCGGGGGAATTCGACATGGGCGGGGAATCCGACATGGGCGGGGGAAACCGACATGGCGTTGAATCCGACATGGGCGGGGAATCCGACATGAGCGGTGAATCCGGCATAAGCGGGAACTCTGAAATCGGCGGAGGAATCCGACATGGGCGGGGGAATTCGACATGGGCGGTGGCATCCGTCATGGATGGGGGAATCCGAAATGGGTGGGGGAATCCGAAATGGGCGGGGGAATCCGAAATGGGCGGGGGAATCCGAAATGGGCGGGGGAATCCGAAATGGGCGGGGAATCCGAAATGGGCGGGGGAATCCGAAATGGGCGGGGGAATCCGAAATGGGCGGGGAATCCGACATGGCGATGAATCCGACAAGGGCGGGGAATCCGACATGAGCGGGGAATCCGACATGGGCGGGGAATCCGACAGCGGCGGAGGAATCCGACATGGTCGGGGGAATCCGACATGGTTGGAGAATCCGACTTGGGCGTGGGAATCCGAAATGTGCGGGGGAATCCGACATGTTCGGGGGAATCCGAAATGGGCGGGGGAATCCGACTTGGGCGTTGAATCCGACATGGGCGGTGGAATCCGACATTGGCGGGGTAATCTAACATGGGCGGGAGAATCCGCAATGTGCGGGGGAATCCGACATGTGCGGGGGAATCCGAAATGGGCGGGGGAATCCGACTTGCGCGGTGAATCAGACTTGATTGGGAATCCGACATATGTTCGGGGGAATCCTACATGTGCGGGGGAATCCGAAATGGGCGGGGAATCCGACTTGGGCGGTGAATCCGACTTGAGGGGGAATCCGACATATGTTCGGGGGAATCCGACAAGGTCGGGGAATCCGACATAGGCGGGGGAATTGAAAAAATGTCGAATTACACGGAAAGAAATAAATTGACCGAAAACCAGTACAGCATTGCGTGCCATATATTCACCCAACTTTTAGAATGCGTTCATTATTTGCACTCACAAAATCCTCCAATCATTCATTGGGACTCAAAACCGGAAATTATGATTATAACTGATTCGTTTAATGGAAAATGCGTTAAATTAACAGATTTTTGTTTGTCAACGTTTTGCGATATTGTGGAACGATCGCGCACTAAATATATAGGCACACGAGGCTATAAGGCTCCTGAAGTAGATATTAGTGGTGTGTATAATACAAAAGCTGACATTTATAGTTTGGGTAAAATTATTGAAGAGTTGTTTAATATCGATTAGACTCCCAAACGGGCCCCCGATTTTTCGGGCCCACGCGGGCCCCCGACACTTTTCCTAGAGCCGGGACGGGTTCGAGGTTGAACTTATCGGGCTTAAGTCGGGCCGGGCTTTGAAATTAATTTCTCGGGCCGGGTCGGGCTTTGAAATGATTCCAACATATTTTAAAATTATATTTAAAATGTATTTTAAATTTAACTAAAATTCAGAAATAAATTTCAGTTATTCTAACTTAATTTAACAGATAAGAGAACACAATTAAAACCTGATAAAGTGATAAACTATTATTTTTAAGATCAAATTACGATGATATTAAATAAAACAAAATTTTGGTTATATGTTGTTTTTTATTATAATCGGGCTCGGGTCGGGTCGGACTTCTACCTATCGGGCCGATGTCGGGCTTTGAAACTATCAGAATAGTCGAGCTCGGGCCAGGTCGGGCCTGAACATAACGGGCCGAAATCGGGCTTAAAATTTTTAACGATTTGGAAGTCTATGACTGAAAGTTATTTAATTTAAAATTTTAAGAAAATTGATATCTGATGGCACACCGACTAAATACAAAATTATTAAAGAAATTAACTTAAAGTGTTTAAATCCCGTCGCAGATAAAAGACCGAGTTGTGAGAAATTAATTATAAAATCAAAATCGTGGTCTATTAAGTCCAATATTAGTCAAATCTTATACGAGATTATTACGGAACGATTAATTCTAAATTTAATTATGAAAAATGGCCACAACTTACAAATTTGGATTGTAAGTTCTTAAATAATCTTTCATTCGCTTCAATAATCCAAGAAATCGAAGAATACGCGATTTTTCTTACGAACAATTGTCAGACATATTCACAACAAATCAGTGAACATTTCAATAATTCAATAAAAACCCCACAACTTATACCGCAGTTATCCAATATTGGTTTAGTGAAAGTTGTTTGTGGTGAAAGCCACGTATTGTGTCTTACTGAAGATTAAAGGGTTTATTCGTTTGGTAATAATAATTGTGGGCAATTAGGTAGCGGTTCATTTGCTGGCTATAACACCCCTAAACTTATAATTAAATTAAACGACGAAAGTATAATGGATATCAAGTGTGGTGCATATCATTCGGTGGCTTTAAATGAATATGGAAGTGTATTCACATGGGGTGCTGGTCGTTACGGCCAAATTGGAAATGGCACAAACAATTTTTTTACGATGCCAACAAAATTAGATTCGTTTAATCAAGAAAAAATAATTTCAATTTCTTGCTGTCGGTATCACTGCTTAGCTTTAACCGAAAGCAATAAGCTTTACGGATGGGGTCATAACGAATTTGGTCAATTAGGGACTGGAAATAATGATAATCATTTCGAACCTTTACTAATCAGTTTAGAGGTTGACAATAATGCTCGGATCAAAATAATTAGTTGTGGACGTTATCACAGTTTAGTTTTGACAGACGATAACGAAGTATTTAGTATTGGTGACAACTGTTTCGGTCAGCTTGGAATCGGGTACTGAGATCAATCAGAATAGACCAATAAAAATAAAAACAACAATTAAATTCGTTAATATTAAGTCAGCATTCAATGACGATATATCTGTTGGTTTAGATGAACATAATACGTATTATGTTTGGGGCAATTCAAGACAAAAAGCTTTTAATTATCCCAATGAAACGGAATTTAATTCATTTAACGAAGCATTCAATTCCGAATCAAATCATAATAAGTTAATCGAAACAAACTTTAGTAAAACACCAAATCATGAAATCGACAAATTTCTAACACAATTCAATGCATTCAAATGCGTTGACAAACAGTTATTAGAAAACATATCGAGTTTAAGCGTAATCAGAATAAGAAAATTGAAAGCAATATTTGTAACAAACGATGATATGGTTTACGCAACAGATATGAGTTACGATTCTGTAAAACAAATGAATATCGTTTCGGAGTTATCATCGAAAGGAATGACGACTATGTCGTGTGGAACTAATTACGTAATTTGTTTGAACGGACGTAAAGAAGTGTTATCTTTTGGTGTAAATAATTCCGGACAGTTAGGCAATGGATCGCGTATTAATAATTATGTTCCATTTGTTATACAGCAATTAATCGATGAAAACATCGTTGATATTAGTGTTGGTATGTATCATTGTTTAGCGTTAACTTATTCCGGTGACATATATTCATGGGGAGGTGGATGTAATGGTCAATTGGGAAATGGTTGTAATTTAGACCAACTGTCGCCAACTAAATTGGAACCAATTAAATTTAACACAATTGCATCGATTTCTTGCGGTGCATCGCATTCGATGGTATTATCCAAACTTGGTATTCTATACAGTTGGGGATTAAATAATTTTTGTCAGTTAGGTATCGGTAATAATATCAATCAAAATAAGCCAACACTTGTATTATTCGACTATAATATTAAAAATATTCGAAAGATTAGTTGTGGACGTAATCATAGTTTAGTGTTAACGAATAATGGAGATATTTATACGTGTGGTGAAAACAATTTCGGACAGTTAGGAATCGGTAATCAAGTCAATGAAAACAAATTAGTTAAAATCACCACAACTGTTAATTTTGACGATATTTGCGCATTGTTTAGCGATAATATTAGCGTTGGTTTATCATATGGATCTAATTATTCCATTTGGGGTTATATTGGCGATGAGGTGATTACGAGCCCATTACTCACATCATTTAAATGTTTCGATCAAATATTTTCGAAATATTCTGAACACTTATTCACTGCGAAACAAATCAATTTTTCTCACATTGCGCTGCCATATATAATAACTAATTATCAATCCTCAGACAAGAGTGAAGAGAGCGAAACGTTTTTCTAGTAAAGAATTCAAGTGATGCAGAATTTATATGTGACAGTTGTCTTGTGTAAGTTTTTTTGAGAGTTCTTTTGTGAGTTCTTCTGATGTACTCTTATAAAACGGCTCTTAGATTCAATGTAAGTTACATATAATTATACATATAAATTGATACCTCGAAATTGTTCTAACGTTGTGATTATTGTATTTTACTAAATATATGTCTATTATCTGAGTTGCGAAATAAAACAATTGTTATGCTCATTACTATCGTGTGCGTTTCTTACTGTTACAAAATTGTCTTAATAATTGAGTTGACAAAGCAGTAGACTTTTGGGAATCCGGGACTACAAATTTAGTATGAGCAGTGGATGTCCCGTTGCCACCAAAAAAGGAAACGGAAAGGGGTAGAACGCTGACGATTAAAGAATTCGGAAATATATTTGACTGACATAATTGCCGTTTTAAATTAGAAATTTGATTTATTCAGCGCTGTTTTGAAAAGTTTGTAATAATATTAATGTTATAATAATATAATTTTAAACTTTCTAAATTTTGTTTTGTAATAAATTTTTCATATAAAGTAAACTTCAATAAAAATAAAACAAATCACTTATTAATTTGTTAGTTCATAAATGCGAAATACACTTTCTTAAAAACGAATTTTTAATTTTTTAACAATTGTTTAAATGTCCATCTAATGGTTTATAATTGTTTAGTCAAAACAAATACTTTTTTCATAAATAGTTTTTAAAGGTAATAACACCTATTATTAATTATATCAATCGCTTTGAAAGTCACCTCCAAGTTTATAATTTAAAATTTCTAACGAATTTTTCCAATGATTTTGGAATTTTTTGAGGGTCGAGGTTCATGTACTTAAACGGAGGTTTAGATTCTAGCCGGACCTTCTGGAACTCGAGCTTCATTATCACTAGTTTTAAATAAAACATTCGATTTTTAAGATTCATTCAGCTGTCAATGATTGAACATCAAATTATTTTATCATATAACTGGACTTTTTAAAATTAGTTAATATATCGTCTGTTCATCTCTTTGATGTGATAGCTCTTGAATTCTTAGGCTTAAACATAAATTTGTCCACACAAGTACGCGTTAAACTAGAAAAACTAAGCTTTCAATTAATATGTCGTTCTTGTAAAAAGTCAATAAAAATATGTTATATCTCGTTTTTCAAAGAGAAAACGATATTATAAATTTAACCATATCTACCAACCAGTCCATCTATTTTTCTGACTGACAGTCCGTCTTTGTCTTTGGTTACCACTTAATTTAATATTATAATCGATAATTTTAACATGTTATAAAAATAGACTAAATTTCACTCATATAATTTTTTTAAAGAAAACCTTTTAGATTAGATCAACTTATAAGATTGAAAGCTATATATGACATACAGTTTTTTAAGAGATAATCACATAATTTCAATGATGCCACGTGGAAAAGCTATGGGTGGATAACAACAATAAATTGTAGAGCATAAGAATCATCAGTATAAATCAATTAAAATGTTTATTATTCATAATTAATTGCAACCAAAGGTTACGATGAATGGGTTACATGGTTGGAGTTTTGATAAGGTATTGTCGTTTATCTTGCGATCCGAGCTAAATACTAATAAGAGATTTTTGGCAAACAGGTTTCTCATTATATCAGGTCAAATAGCAGTCACTTCTAATATGTTTATGAGTGAACACCTATTTATACCGCTATTATCATTTTTTGCAGTAAAGAACTAGGCTTTCCGGATATAGATCTTAACGGTTTCTATGATATTGGAACGAATATCGCGCGGCAATCGCTGGCTAATGTGCTGAGAGTGTCTGCATTTAAAGCTTCTTTAGAGTCTGTAATATTTTATACAACTAATTAGTGACTAAAGTGTTAATTCCATCCGATAAAACAGATTATGGATTTGTAATCAATAGCTTTGGCTCGAAAACCAAAGTGAAATCTAGAATAGAATTTCATATTTCGGCTGGAACTATAGGATAGCCACATCTTTTACTGTTAACAGGAACTTAAGCAAACGATCAGTTATCATTGATTTACCAGTTGTGGGCAAAATTTTCAATATCACACATATCGAACCATTTTTTACGCTTCCATCAAATGATGTAATGAAATTTGCATTTTAAGATAATTGCGGAAAATCATGACAAACGTCGTTAACAATTAACTGCTGTTTCGATGGAATCAAAAGAAGCATAGAATATGTATGTGGCGAAACGTGTTGGTCCATTCTCTTAGCTCGACCAATGGATATGTAAGCGAAAAGCAGTGATAATCAAGATCTGAGATCAAGGAAGTAAGAGATGCTAAGAAATAGTTTTTCCGTTTCCACTTCACATTTTTTGGAAACAAAAATTATTATTATTGTTTGATTGCTACTATTAAACGAGTGCTCTGTCTAAGTTTATTACAATAGAGTCAAAAATGTAATGGAGCTGAACATATGTGAGAGTGAATGATCAGTCGCAGAGCCAATTTTTTGTGTATTATCGATATAAAATGCAATAAGCGGAGGAAACATCTCTCGCCTCCTCTATCTCTGATCAAATATAAACTTGTCTAAAATCACTTGGCTGACTTCTTTACTTATACTGAAGTCCTATACTGTTAATATTGAACTTTGCACAAACACACTATTACTAATAAAATGATTGTGAATTTTTAGTTTAATAAAGGAATTTAAGCAGATTCTAAATGTATTTCTAATAATTCCTTAAAAATGATCATAATCCTTATGTACAAGATATTTCTACCTATTAAAGTCTTTCTTTATGTTTATAAATGACTACCTGTATAATTTTATAATTATCTTTGCATGTTTAATAGGAAAAGTTTTTGAGTTTATTATGATTAAAAATGCTAATTATAAATTAAGTCGACATTAATCGTAATGTTTTTTTGAAATTTTTATTTTAATAATTTTAATTTGAGTAAAAGCTTCTAATATTTAAAGAGTTAATAGTTATTGTATTTTTGTTATATTTATAACTACAAGTCACCCTTTTATTGCGTAATATCAACTACCATAAAAATTAAAAGAAAGAAAGTGTAGTTTAGTTGTATGTAAAATGCTTAAAAATTAATGCTTACAATGAAAAACTTTTCGGATAACACCGAAATTATCGATCCCAGTTATGGCATTTAGTAAAACAACAAAATGCTGTTAAGCCTGGCAAACGGATAAGTTAGTATTTTTATATCCAATATTAATTTTTTGCGATTAAGTTTATAAATTTAAATATAGCTTTGTGTACTCTATATAACTCATTCCATAACTATGAAACATTCATATCATAAAAGGTGCACAAAAATTATTATAATTGTTATATCAGTTACAAGATTTCATTAAATCTGCTTTATTATTACAATTTAAACAAAAAAATTATATTTTTAGCAAAAATATACATGATTTAATTGTTGTTTTTACTTAATATCTTAAGACACTTTCACTAATCTTTTCATTGATTTTTCAAAGATAATGTCGTTGTAATTAAAATCCGTATTCTTCATTGCTACCGATCGATGTTTTCGATTTTAATGCGTATAATTTGAATTTAGGCTATAAGTTCTTTACGTTCAATTTTAGTGTTGTATTGGTTTTGTTACCCGTTAGCTGACTTCTCAATTGCGTCACATCGCATGGATTTGCCAAATAATCATTCACACCAGAGATTATATACATGTCTGTGGAATTAATATTGGAAATATAATAGCGCGGAGGTTTTGTTTGTCCGCATATTTGCCACTTCTATTCAGTCCATTGTCGAAATAGGCAAAACATTTTCTGTTAATAAAAGGTGCAATTTGGCACAACATACATTGCTATGTGGCGTATGGATATAAAGAAAAAGCGGCCATTCGACTAGCAGTCGATTTTAAGTTAAATTTGCAATTTAAAATTTTTGTGTTTTAAAAACTATACCTTAAATGTTAATACCTTAATGTATTTAGATTTATTAATTTTTCTAATAATTTTAATAATACCGCAAAATAAAAATTAAATTGAGATTAGAGTAGAATTTAATATAAATCCTACTCAGTTCTAAAAAGATAATCTTAAATAGTATTCTATTGATTAGCTTCGTCAAAGAGATATGCATTAGTAAAAAATTATGTATATTTAGTTCAAGCCTACTTAGAAACAGATCTAATTTTAATTTAATTTTTATAGTCTGAATCATCTTAACAAACGCAAATAATACGAGAGAAATTTATTATAGGTTTTACACTATTTAAAAAATAAACCATTGAATATTACTTGTTATTAAAAATACTAAAAAACAAACCATATTGTCCGGACCGAATTTGAATAATGTGATTGACACTATGCCGCGTAATTGAATTCAATTTTAAAATTAGAAAATAAAAATTTAAAAATAAGTAATGACACGATATATTTGGTACTAATTGCTCCACTATTTGCTACGCGCTAATAAAATTTTCTCTCAGTTGGATCAGGTAAACGACTGGTGCTAAGACTATAAAAGGTTTAAACAAGTTTGGATAATCTGGTTGCTCTTTTAGTAACTGGAATATCATTGTTGTGCGCAAATAGTGACCATTGAATATAACCCAATGTTTTCTAGTTTCAATAAAAAAAGTCCGTTTGTAGAAATATACAACTTAAAATGGGATTCAAAAATAATTTACTTTGATAAAATTAAAAAAACCGAAATTTTAGAATGAAGAGTTTTAATAGGTATATTAAGGATAAAACTTTAAATTTAGGATATTATAAAAAATGGAAAACCTAAGTTATTTCATTAAAAATTACTTATCAGAATAATACAATACTCTCCCCAAAAAATTTTTAGTTTCTTCAAGATTCTTTTAATTAAAGAAAAATTAAATTAAATGTAAAACAGATCAATGTGTAACTTTCCAATTAAGTCTATCAATTTTCCTACTCCTGTAGCTACTACTGGGTCAGGTCCAATTAATTAAATTGGATCTTTTGTAAGAGCTGCTTTTGAATATTTATCATTATAATATCCAGAAGCAGTTAAATAACTATTTTTTGCATCTTTGGTTTATCATAATAGTGAGTCAAAATATGCTTTATATGCATACGTTTGTTGTGATAAAGATATCGATTTACCAACAAGTTCAACCTGAACATTTTTGAATAATGATTTTAACAAATAATTTATTGGAGAAATTTTTCCAATCCTCTGCATTTACATTACTTTAATTTGCTTTTTATATATTGATTATTAAGTTTGATTTTAATTAACGCATCACGTAATTAAAAATATTCATCAATAGCTGTCATTATATCAAACTAAATTATTAAAAAGAATCCAATACGGAAATTTTAATATGTTCAGACTCCCGAAATTGGTCTATGTTCAGAATCTATATCACGTTCGATAGTGAGTTGTGGTGGAGGAACACCAAACAAGTCATAGTCTGTATTTAATGTAATATTTTAGATTTCATGAATAGTACTCATTTAAAATAATCAAATTTTGACTTTTTAATTTATCGTTTTCCATTACGTTTACTTGTTTCTACTTTACGTTATTTACCTGTCTTTTTTATAAACTTTAAACTTTTTCAAAATGGTTTTTAGTTTTCTTCTTTTTCTTCGTCTACCTGATCCTTTTTGGAACTTAGTAGAAATTTGTTTTAATGTTTCATCAGTCACATCAGACAATAAAGTCTTTAATATCCTAAGAAGATTTTCGAACGTTTTATCCAGAACTTATATCTTGTGCTAGTCCTTCCACTGAAGGTAAAACTCGTTTATCTAAAGCTGGTAATAATTGTTAAACAAATGGAAAAAGTGTATTTGAAAATAATCTTCCAAAAAAAACGTATCCTCTTTTAAATTTTATCAACTGAAAACCAGCATTACCAGATCCAGTTTGATTCACATAACAACCTGTATAAGGATACAATTTAAAAAAAGAAATATTTATTTACTTTTATAAACTTTTTTAAAGTGTAAAATTATAATGCTTCGTCAACATATCAATTTCTTTTAAATAAACAGCTACATAATAAGTGTTTGTATATGTTATTTTCACTTGTTCACCGAATTTATAGTCGTTTGGTATTTCCATTAGCCTTAATTATTGAGAATATAAATCTCCAACAAACAAAGTTCACACAATATCGGAATAAACAAATAATGAAAGATTACCAGCATTTAGCTAATATATTATTTTGTGTATAAAATAAAATATCGTCTTCTAGTTCGCCAAATTTTACGAAAACATTGAGAAGGGATCCTAGTCTTTAGCTTATTGCTCTCCAAAAGTCATTAAATGTTGTGAATGAGTTTCATATCATTTGTTTCATATTAAATCTAAAAATATTACACAAATTAACACTTGGTTTTAGAAATATACATTCATCATTTCTCAAAACACCATGTGTGATTGTTTATAATCTATTTCTTTCTTTAACTTCAAGAAAAGTAAATGTCGTTTCTTGTTAATAGTATCAATAGCTTGATCAACAGTGCCTTATCTTCCCCAGTGAATTATCTTCCTAATCATCTGTGAGTATTAATTTTGTAGGTTATTTAGTTTTATAGTTTGAAACACTAATTTGAGGAAATGATTTTACATAAAATAGTAAAGTAACATAAAATTTAACCATTTTATCATTAATGTATTTTAAACATTATTGATTAGTCATTCTTATTATTTATTTTTAAAAATTATTATGATTCTCCATATTACATGGTGTATGGTTCTATATCTAGACTTGTATGACTCTGAGCATTACATGGTGTATGGCTCTGCCACATATGCCATGATTGACGCAGAGCCATACAAGTGCTATCTACTAGTAAGGAATAAATAGAATTTGCGGTAAATTTGAAGTCTGATAAAACTTTCTATGAAAAAAAAAGTTAATTATGTGTTTTGAATTTAAGATTATTTATATTTATTAAAGACAATAATGTTTTCTTAATTATTAAAGTATTTGTTAGCAAAATGTATATTTTTTGAAATCCAATCTAAATAGTAATTCACTTGAGCGAAACCACTCGGATATTCGTTACAATATTTATAACAAAACGATGTTATGCCCATTATCACTGCTTTACCATTTATATACTGAAAAGCTGGTCCTCCAGAATCCATCTAATTAAACATTGCATAAAATATAGATTAGCTAAAATATTATTTAAAATTTAATTCCATTTGATTGTATTTATTCATTAAGAAATTAGGAGTTTGTTCGTTATTATTAGGGCTTGAAAATTTAGGTAAAAAAATTATAAAATTCGGTAGGATTTTGGTTGGAATTAAAGTATATATTAATTTTATTTTAACATTTCGGTTAACAAATAAATTCTATACTGTAAAAGAGCTATATTTTAATATATTATAAATATTCCATTAATTTATAAAAACTTGGTACTTAATACTGATGCGGAACTCATAAGAACTCATATTCAAATAAAATTGATGTAAATATTTCTCTAAATTATTTTTCTCTTTAAAATTTTCTGTTTTTTTAGACTTTTTTGATTAATATATTTTGAATAATATATTAGAGGTGAAAAATTGACATATTATCCGTGAAAAACTGAAAATAGTTCAAAAATCTATTTCACATTTTTATATTAGTAACCAATTTTGAAATTTAGATTTTGAGAAAAATATTTAATTCTCTATTTAGAATTAATTAAAGAATAATACTAGTTTGACAGGTTTTAACATTAAAAACTTTTTGGTTAAAATCGAATTTTTCGAATTTACAAATACTGCTATTTCAGACTAATAGTCAAGAGTTGGGTTTTTGAAATTATTTTTTTAGTTCGGGCAAAATTTTTTCCAACTTTTTTCGTATAATGAATCGATAACCTCGCTCTAAAAAGCATCGAATATGGATCATATTTTTAGCACAGAAAAATATTATATTAATCACAAAATATCTATCGTTTTTGACGTATTGTCTATAATTTTAATATTGTGGGATTAAGTAGCCCACCAAAAACCGTTATAAAAAATATTAGATATGAAAATTTAGGATGAGTATAAAGTTACACTTAGCCTCTAGTTTTACAGTTGACAAATTATAATTAGAGGTTTGAAATCGTTAGAAATTAAAAATCATTAAATATAGTTCTACATATCATAAAAATTTATTTTAAATTGAAATTAAAAATTTATTAATTAACCATTTTCAACTAATTATAACTTTTTATAGGCTGTATAAACTCTCCAAAATATACATTAGACTTAGGCTTAGTGTAGCCAATTTTTTCATAACTTTAGTCTTTAGTTCTAGTCTCGCTATATACAAATAATTTTAATTAACAGTTTACTAATAATTTCTTCATTTTCTTAAGCCTTGGGGTTCGGCCATCTATTTTTGTTATGGGCTGAGTCTCCTTTAACATTATAAGCTTAGGCTGTAGACTGAAGTTTAAGACTACCAAAAAACATAGGCTGTAGGACAGTAAGACAGTTTGGCTGACCGCTTATATCTATCATTTCTAAAAAAGTAATAAATTATAATTATACAGCGGTTTCAGAATGTATTCAAACTGTTTCGGAAACTATTCAAACAAAATTTTGAAGACCTGTAGTCTTTCATTAACTATTCAAACTCGTTCAGTAACAATTCAAACGCTTTCAAAAACTATACAAATAAACGAGTTGCATGGGCTATTAATAAAATGTAAGGAACGTATGAGATGGGACAGTTTGGATTGCGTGCAGTTTGTTTGAACCTAAACGACGTATAGATATTGAAAGCGTTTGAATAGTTACTGAAAGACTACCGGTTTTCAAACTTTCGTTTGAATAGTTTCCGAATCAGTTTGAATACATTCTGAAACTGCTGTACTAATAATCGAGGAAAATGTAAACAAATCTCAAGCTTTTTACTCACATTGCATATGCCTTTTCCGATAAAAAATGCGCAAATATGTGAAGGATAAATAGTGATATTTTTAGTAACTTAGATATTCGAACATTTCTGGTCTGAAATTATTTCTAAATTAACTTTTCGAAGTACTGGTGAAGGTGGTTCCTTGAATTCATCATGACATCGAACAGAACCCCAACCAATAGCAGTCAATACTCCTTTCGGTTCTGAATATTGCTTTGAAGGCAAACAAATAGCGTTTGCATTTGAGTTGAATTTAATTTCTCTGTCAACTCTAATCAATGCAATGTCATTAACTGAAGTGCCATACGTTGATGTATATTTATTGTGAATAATAAACTTTGATATTTTATATTTGTGTTGACCCTTTGAATGC
>JAQIXJ010002341.1:0-16208 GCA_034700185.1 Phthiracarus laevigatus | reverse complement strand
TAAAAGATTATTATTATAACAAATACAAATGTATTCCAGAATTTAACTCATCAATTATTTTGATACTAAATGATAACGCAACTAATAATGAAATTTTGTGCAATAAATCAATAAAATTTGATAAACAATTAGTTACAAAGATTTGTAACCAAAGATGTTTAATTAAATGTAACGAAGACTACTATATATTAAATCAAGACGACGGTTCATTTCTTACAGTAAGCTATTAATGTTAACCTATAATTTATTACGTCTAAATAGTGGGTTAACTTTATTTAATTTATGAATTGTTAAAATAATTGTGTTGATTCATAGAATTCTGTATATCTTTTTAAACCCGATGCTAAAAAATCTTGCCGTCGAGACATAAGCAAAACTAAGCTCTAGCCAAAACTATAGGTAATGGATTCCTAAATTGTTAAGCCTGAGTCTCTCTTTTGCGATATATCGAAATCCAGTTTGGAGTTAACAGCATATCTCATATCCCGCTGATACACCAAAGCTAGCATAATGAACAAATTCGCATATTTAGACAACTCTAAAATGACAAACAACTTTTTATGCTAAAATCTATGCATAATATTTGTCTCATATTTATTTTGTAAACAATATTAAAAATAGTTAAATTTAAACAGATTTTTAATATCATTATTATTTTAAGTTTTGTAGCTTTCATTAAAAACTATCACATGCCTGAGAGCCTCTGGAGCCTGAACTTCAGGCTCGGAGCCGGGTTCAGGTTCTTAATTTTGGAAGAGGCTCAGGCTCGAGGTTCTTACTTTTTGGAGCCTGAACCTGATGCCTATGGAGAGATGCTCTATTTTTCAAAATTAACAATAATAACATTTCTAACTAATATTTTACAATTCAATAAAGTGTGACAATTTTCTTTTAATAACGCTGTGACCTGTTTTAAGTTAAGTACATACATGATTAGGGATTAAATTGGATAAGCACTTTATTTAAAAGCTTTAGGTGCTAGTGTTCAAAAATTTGACTAAAAATAACATTTAGGATGATTGGGGAATATTTTACAAATTTTAATCCTTTTACTATTTTGATTTCCCAAAATACGGCATGGTTTGGGCTAACGATCATAAGATCATATGGTGAGCTAAACTTATTTTAACTGTTAAACTTCTGTAGTACCATTTCTTATGGACATATAACTAAAAATTGACGTCAGCGTTATCAAAAGAAAATTGTTACACTTTATTCCTTATTTTCGTAAAACTAGAACTTTTTAAATATTTACGAAATAATAATTACATTGATAATCAAATATTCAACAATAAACTAAAAAATCTTAAAGTAAAATGTCATTTGATATTGTCGTAAACATTTTTTTATTACTCTTCTGTGGTGCAATATATATGTGGAGGCTCGAGACTCATGCTCCATGTAAGAGGCTCAGGTTCGGGCTTAGGCTCTAGTTTTATTTGAGGCTCGAGGTTCAGGGTTAGGCTCAGGTCCCAGCCGGAACCTCTGGAACCCGGGCCTCATAGTCACTACTATCACATTCAATTTCTTTATAAAAGTAAGACAATTTTTATTTGACAAAACTCAAAATTACTATTGTTTTTGAAAATCTGTCTTAAAAAGTTTTTTTTGAGATTATGTGACAAATAAACAGCACAAATTTGATTTCTAAAAAATAAATAATTTTATATGTTTAAAAACCTAACATGGCTATAAAATGACATAAAATTTAATTTTTGTAAGGCATTATTCAATTTAAGGATACGTCCAGCTCTCAGCACGTATACAATTTATTCATATAATCCATTAATGTTGTTCGATCAATATTTTACTGGTTTCGGAGGTTTAATTAATTTCTGGAATGGATATTCACTTTACAAGATTAAAAATTATTTTTTGATTCCAATAAATTTTTTGGCAACAAAGTTAAGCTTTTCTATAACTTTGGCAAACTTTAAATTCATTGATTTTATTAAAACATATTGGTTTTATTTCTTTAAAGAAAAATTTAGACAAAGATTTAAAGTAAGTATTTATATTTTAAATTTCTTGATATTTTTAGATAGTTTTTCTAAGATATTTCGTCCATAACTCTGGTCCCTCTCAATACTACTGTAAATAAGTAAAATCATTGAGTTAGCTAAATATGTGTGAACATCTAGTGATCTTTTTACAAAATATTTAGTTAAAGCAGAATAATTGATCAAAGATTAATAAAAAACTGAATTTAAAACTTATTATATTATCAGTAATATATAAATAACATAAATTGTTTTCTATTTGTGAAGGCCTATATAGGTTCCTCTTCTAGGAGTTCACCCCTCGACTCTTATATCAATGTATTCACCTTGAAGAGAGGAGGTCAAATAGGGAGGTTTCGAGATAGTGGTAACCTCCCTTAATAAATGGGAGTGCAAAAACTATTTAAATAGCATTATAAGCACTCCTCCTCAACTTTCACCTTTATGCACCTACATAAATGGATTCCGCTAGAACAAAAGATTATAAAAAGGGGGTTTGGATGTAACAGGAACCCCTTTGATATAGAAGGGTTAAAAAAAATTTAAAATTCATTTCGACACCTATATCACTCAATTCAGGGTAAAAAAATAGAGTTAAATGAGGGGCCAATCGAGGTGGGCACCCTTGGTCCATAAAGAGAGAGAGAGAGTAGACAGGGGATAGAGCGGATAGGAAACAAAGTTAGTGGTTGAGGCTCGAAAGTAGCATTTTGTGTTCAGGTTGACCGGGTAGAGTCCTTAATGGAAGGGTGTTGTCCGGCATTAGCGGGCTAAGGTTTGGTCTGGTAGGGTCCGGCAATGGCGTATGTGGTCCGGCGGGTCATTAATCTGGGAAAAAGGACTTCTAATTCTTTGCAGATAAACATCTTTTGTTTTTGGTAGACTTTGGTTGGCTTTTTATCAAAATGTAATCCAAATAAGCCCAGCTAAGGTGGGTTTGATTTCTAGTGAATATATAAACTTTTAATGTTTTTTTTGCAGATTTTAGTGTTTTCATTATTAACAGTATATTTATCATTTCATTCATTGGTCGCAATTAATGAATATTTAAAATTTGATAGTAAATTCAAAATATTAATAAAGCACCAAAGTATTGATGAAATACCTGTACCTGCTTTAACAATGATGATCTATAATAAATATGAACATTTATTTAAATTTTTCGTTCGGAAATATATTGATACGAATGAATACCAAAATGAATTACAATTCATATTAAATTACAACAAAAATTTAACGCTTAAAAGTATGATATTAAATAAATTTAATAGTGATTTCTTGAAAAGATTTGTAAAGGCAAAATACTTTGGCCATAAAAATAGTGAAATCAATATGTTTGGAACTAATTTACTTAATATTTTTAGACCAAAGTTTGGATACATTGTAGTAAGTGATCGAAATAAAAGTCACCATAAGAAATGTGTGACAATAACTGTTACCGAAATAAATAGTTACAAACCCGTGTTTACGAAAGTATCTCATAATAGAAAATTGTTGGAAATATTGATCTACAATATGAGGTCAGACAATAACCAATATAATGTGTTTATCCATAGTTCTCTTAATCATTTTATACCAAATATGAATTGGTGGGAAACAAGAGTTGACATCAACACAGAGGCATATGTATTATTCTCTATAATATCTAAAACATATTTAGGATATCCATATAAATCTGATTGCAATAGTTATGAAAATAATTTAGAATACTTTGATGCAAAATCACATGAACAATGTTTAAGAAACTGCGAAACTATTTATTATAAAAAACAATATCGATGCAAATTTGCCACTAGTTATGGCATTTTTACTAACATTTATGATGATTTTACAAACTTACGTCGCATTGACTTAAATGACTATAATATAACCAATAAATGCAAACAAAAATGTCCAAAAAACTGTCGGGAAGATATATTCTTTAATACAATGATTAGGTATAGAATTTCGAATATTTCTTACAAATTTGCGTATTATTTGGATACAACGAATCCAATATTTGTTTATATGGAAACCGAATTATTGACATTTGACGGTTTATTCAGTTATATCGGAGTACTTTATGGAATATGGTTTGGTGTATCCATTTATTCTGTCCAAAACTTATTTAATCATTTAAATTATTTTCGAATAATTATTGCATTAAATTATTTTATTTATTTGTAGAGTTATAAAACTAATAAAAGGTGATTTTCGGCTTCATTTTTAAATAATTAGAAAAGTTTTATCCATAATAAAAATTGTTTTTTTTATCTATTTAGGTCTATTAATAAGTATAGTAATGGAAATAAAAAGTCCTTAGAACATTAACTATAAAATAGTATTACAACTTAAATATTCATATTTTAGCATCGGAACCTAAATAATTAATTTATAAATGCCATAATAAATAAATTTTTTAAAAATTATTATTGCAAAAAGTGATGGAATATAAAATTTATTCGTAAAATGAATGATTAATTCAATTAAAATACAAATGATTATCGGTATCTTAAAACTGAGACAATTAATGTCTGAATACTGGACACAAGTTTCTTCTCGATCTCACCATAAGATCTAATCCTCTATTGTATCAAAATTAATAATTAACAACTAGTTTTTGAAAAGCGCTACGCGGGAATAAAACACTTTATTTATTTAATTCGCTCAAACAATAAGTCATAACCAGTATTTGCCTTATAGCCTTATAGTTATTTATTTTAATATTGTTAATATAACCGATATATATTGTTTTATTGTTGAATCTCAAATGTTTCATTAATAGAAACAACAAATGCTCTTTTTTAGTTAAGCATTGTTAGGTAATAAATGGAAAAATATTAATACACTAAATTCGCTCACATCAATGCGAAATAATTATTTTATTGCTGTTATAGCACGTACAACGTTTCTGTATCGTTAATAGGCCTTTCATGTATTGTTTATTTTCGAAACTTGTAGAGCTTGCGCGTATGTTATTATTTTATTGTTGATTAAACTCACTACTTTTCCCGCGCTATTAAACAATGTAATATTAATCTGATAATAATAACTGTCTTTAATTTAATAAGATAATAAAAATCTTAAACAAATAAATTCTTTAATGTACTTTTAAAAATACTATATTTTTGGAATCTCACGCTATATATCTAATACAATTTAACTTATTTATTATAAATTCAATGTTACTATAGTAATAATTGTATAGCAAAAAACAACATACGATAAAATAATTTTGGTAAATATATCAGATGATAATCGTATTTTGAAAGAAATATGAATGGAAATGATAATTATAATAGTAATTTAGATGTAAACTTATATTTTCATAAGTTTTTCAAGAAAAAAATAATATTCTCATAAAAAATTTAAAATAATTAGAATGCATAGAACAACTAACTATAAGCAAGAAATGACATCAATTTTCTATTAAGTCAATTTATAAAAATTAATGCTTTATAAGAAAGAAGTCATTTACATATAATAGAATTGAAATATCGGATGATTGTTATTATGAATTATATAAGAGTATGAATTGGATATAAATTAATCGAGTTCTTTTAACATTGCCATTAGTAAACTGCACCAATCCTATCTCATAGAAATGATTGCTAGCTTCAATGCTTGTCTTATGTAGAAAGTGTTTCTAGGAGTTAGATTTTGAAATTTTTTTTGCATTAATCTAACAATCGATTAAAAATAATTAATTATTAACCATTCATTTTTGAATGAAAAATATTTTGTTGATTTTGTCTCAATAGTAAAAACAAAATATTATTCCATTTTTATTTTTATGTTATATTTAGATAATCTATACGTAATTTTATGTAATTTAAATACTTTTTATTGTTAAATAAACTTAATAATAATTATTTCTATGCAAAAAAAAATGAAAGTAAAAATTATTTCTCAATCATTACGAATATATTTGATAGTTATATGGCGATTCCTAATATAAAGGTTAAACAAAATGGCAAAAAGGCCAAAACTCATATTAAAAATTAAAGTGGTATATGCCGCTAATAAATGATAATAATGTGTTTGTACCTGTTTTTAATATAATTTTAACTTATTACAGAAAAATTAATATAAAATAATGGGAGCGATCGAATGAAAAGAGCGAGCGACCATAAACTAACTAAATTTTCTCAATTCACCATTGATAGTGTAGTATCAATATGTTTTTTGATTTACTATTACGGCCAAAATATTTAGAAAAAGAAATATAGCCAAAAATGTTTTGCTCAGTAATTGAAGGTTAAAGTGTACTTTAAGTGGGAGTTTTTTTTAATATTGTTGACAACAATTTGAATATAATAGCTTAAAAACCAACAAAAAGAAAAAATAATTTAAAGTATAGAGCGCTAGCTTAAAAAAATATGAAAGTTTTAATATAAAATTTTATTTTAACATCAAAGTTCTAAGAGAATAAGTCCTATTTTGTTAGGAACAGGATATTCAAGTTCAATATGGTTAATAAAAATTTCAAATCTTTCGCCAACAGTTTGACAATTCAACTTTTTAAAATACATATATTGTATTAAATAAGACTAAAGAATTTTCAGCCGTATATTTAGGAATATAATCTTTAATGTCTCTCCATATTCTTTCAATTTTTTGAGTAGATATTACTCTGTTACCAACATGTCTAACAAATTCTTCTTTATGGTTAACAGTGTCATAAGTATAATTCAGTTTTTCTATATTAGAATAAGCTTTCCAGCAGTCAGAATTTACGACAGAATTTTTAGCTCACTTTTATAAAAAAAAAGTAGAGCTTATGCTTTTGACACTGTCCGTCCGTCTGTCTGTCTGTCTGTGTGTCCGCAGTCCAATTTCTTATAATAAAAGACTTATTTGTCATTTTGCCATCTTGACTTGAAAACTAATAAAATTGTGACATTAGATGCCAAATAACTATTAAAAGTGAGCTCTCTATGAATGTATCGTTCTTGTTTTTATTAATTAATGGATTTTATGCTTTAAAAACAGTTAAAATCGGACAAAATATGGTCAAAATCTGATAAAATATGATTAAATTAGGTAAAACAGCCAAAATTCTGGGCGGGAGATTCAGTTTTTATGTGCAAATATGGCAAAAATTCAGATATTATGACCGTATCGATCTTGTTTTTTTTGTTAAACACAACTCCAAAAGCTAAATAACTATACACTAAATAAAATTTATTTTAATTATTTGACAAAATAGTCTACTAGTTAATCTGCCTGTGTATATTTTTCTTGACTATTTATTTTTGTTTAAGCCCAAGATTTTCCTTTCCTTTCTAGGGAAAATTATATAACTGCTGCAAAGAAAATAAAAAATATAAAAGTATGGATTGATTAAAATGAAAAACATCACAGCAACATAAAATAAACATCACATTAAATTCTATTTCATTTGCAGCAAATATCATTGATTTGATTAAAGAAATATAAATAGTAATATAACGCAGCGTTTATTCGACCATTAAAATACAGTTGTAATATTAAATCTTGCTTTGAGATAAAATTTATGAAAGAAACTCATAACTAAGTCCTTGAAAATCGTGAGAAATAAATTTGCAAAATAGCTTATCTCAAACAATTTTTAAGTGAAACCCTGAAAACATGACACCACTAAGATTTTTTCAGATTTTAGCGACAATTTTTAGTATTCTAACGCCATTTTCTAATTTATTTTAAAAATTAAATTCGTTAGAAATAAATAAAATCGTAAGGTACTTTTAACAACGTTATATATTTTAAAGTCGTTAGAATCGTTAAATAAAATGAATTTTTTTTTGAATTATTTAAGATATATAACAAATTAAGAAAAGTTATAAATAAGTTTTTGAATGGTTTTTAAAAACAATGGTTAATTAACGATATTCAAGGCTTTACTAATAACGAGAGCATATATTTATTTCTAAAACTTTTTTATTGTAATAAAATTTAAAATTGTTTCGAGTTTCCAATTAATACAATCATATTTTAAACATATAAAAATTAAATAAAAAGGTTATTCAAAAAAATTAGTTAAATGGCAAACCAAATCCGTCTCGTCTTGTTCTAAAAAAATGATTTTTAAAAATTTAAGTTAAATTCGTTATTAATTTCAATGTAAATAAATCAACTTTACTTTAAAACTCTAATCTCTTCCTTCAAAACTTCAATATCATTAAACAATTTAACAAACTCTTCGGAAAGACTATCCAATTTGATAGATTGGACGGTCTCGTTGTTCCTATATTCTTCATTTTCTCTCTTCAACTTTTCAATATCGCATCGGAGTGTCGATATCTCCGTACAAAAATTCACGTTTTCATCGCCGTATAACTGTTGCGTTTGTTGGTTAACCATAGCTTCTTCCCTCAAACTTCCAAAATCTAATTGCAAACTTCTGGTGAGTTCACTGGTGCTTTTGATCAATGCGTACAAGTTTTGCATACAATTATGACTATCATCGCCTTCCTTCAAAGCACCACAACTTTGACACTTTCTGTCCGGATTGTACTGACATTCTCGCGTCAAATGATGGGACAAACGATCCAATTGGCACACGTTATCGCAGCCATCCGATGCGTAGTCGCACTGGATTCGCAACCTCGACAATAAATTAACAATAATAATCGGTGGCTGTTTGAGGCTATTTGTATCTAATTTACTTCTATCGTTGGGACATGTCTGGCGGTTAGTGAGCCACTCATGGATACCATCTTCGCAATAGGTTTGTCGACAGCACGGAACGACAACAGGCTTCTTGAATATGTCCGTACATATACCGCACGTGAATTCGTCCTCTTCCTCTCTTCTCAGTTCTTTAAATCGATTTCGGTCATAGCCAGGCATTGTTAAGTGTTAATTGACTGTTTATGCTTTTCTAATGAAATGCTTAACGTTTTTTTTCGTAATTGTTTTTCGGTGTAGTCATGCGCTATGACCTGTTTGTCCCAAACAGGCAATAAAAAGAACGCTGACCCCCGAACTAAAACATATTGGATAATTGAGTTTAGCATAAGTTTAGGTCTCTTATAAAATTATGCAAACTTTATAAAACAACATACCCCTAGACAATATGATTTTGAAACATTCTGGTTATATAATACGATATTGCAGCGAAATAAAAATGTTATCTTACATATAAGTATTTATCTTAAATATTACCATGTGTTTGTTAGCATATCATACCAGATATCACTAGGATAAGGGATTTACTGGTATATCCAGGTTTTATTCTTCGATCAATTAACCGGGAGATTAATATATTAACTTCTTTTATGCTTACTGGACAGTATATCGTTTTACCATTTGAGTATTGGATAATATTTCGTGATTGCACTCAATCACGTCATCAGATCCAAATAAGTGCTATTACGAAATATTATCCAATATTCAAATGGTAAAACGATATGCTGTCCAGTAAGCATAATTTCAATTTCTTATTAAACGGACAGTTCATTATGGATATATTTAAAAAACTTCTATTGATTATAACTATTTTATTTTCTCGGTTTATCCCTGTTTTGCTGGTTTTGGGAATAAGTCTCGAATTTGTATATTATTTCGAAGAAGTTTCCGTTTTGTCTATGTTTAACAAGAAATTTCTAAATATATAATAAAAACCTTAAGTATTTTTATACTGATCTAAAGAAGGAAAATTAGGCGTTAACCAAATCTTAAATTTACGTTATTTAACCAGACCAATCCAAACCATTTCAATAAACAATTATGTAATAAATAATTGAAGCTTTCCTAAATCACCAAAAGTAAAAATACTCAAAGTGTCGTTGTGATTGTTTTTATCCAGTTTTCGCACTGAAGAGTTAAACTTTAATGCTTAAAAAATAATAACTTACTCTACGAAAAAAATCAGGACTCATTCAAATCAAAAATATTAATACTAATTATGTTAATCAAAATTATTATTATTATTAATTATAAAAAGAATTATTAGTAACTAGAAAACCTGCGGCAATGATTTGCCGCAAACCACGGCCACTATAGCTGTTTTTCGAGTTTAATTGTGTCTATGAGTGCACACTAACAAACAGTCTAAATCCAAATTTTTAAAACGGTCACTGAAATACTGTTTATAAAGATGATTTATAAATTATTTATAAAAGTTTTCACAAAACAATATGCATTTAAAGTTTGTTTATTTAAAAATAATTGTAAAGGATAACCGATAGATAGAATACAATATGCTTCTCAAACGTTTTTCTTCACATCACATTCTCATCTGTTTATTTAACTGAAACTATAATGTTAAATTACTGTATATATAAAAACTTTAACAGACTATTGTTAACTATAAGCGTTTTATGGCACCAATAATTGAAAGATCGCAGTTAGCAACTTTAGGATTATTAACTAATAAGAGCAACTTATAATACACATCGATGACTGGTGACTATAAAACGCTTGCAGTAAATAGTCTGTACTGTAATTGACTTCAACCAACGATGAATGTAATGTATATTTTTACAAAAAAATACGGAAAATATTTGGTACAAAATTTAGATAAAAATAATTATATTTAATATACGGTAAGATGTGATTCTGTTTCTGGTAACCGATAAATTTGATGTTTAGCTATAAGAAAGTCACACTTTTTGTTTATTCCGTCTGGGTTGAGGATTAGGCACCTCATCCATTTGGAGAACTATTATTTTTAAGTTTCCAACGTGTAACTCCATATAACGTCGATTAGACATTATATAGTTTGAGTCAAACGCGTGCGAATCGCCAACAATCGCAAACCAATTGTTTCCAAATTTTTCCCCATATTTTTCGTACACTCGCCTTATTAAATGTTGAGATAACTCGAAATAATTGGCAAACTCTTTGCTCAGTGATTCGCACGTTATGCTGATTATATTCTCGTGAAATTCGTCGTCAACCCATTCGGTTTTGAAAGTATTTTGCACTTTACCGCATTTCTTCGCAGATGATATCACATCTGAGTAGTCCAGCTATCAAATGACAAATATTAATAAAAAGATTTAAATGTATATATACATTTTTTCCCCAGTATTTATATTTTTTCAAATGTTTTACTATAAGCATAAATTATAGAACAGTAGTTGGTAGTAAATAACTAAATCGGTGGTATCTAAATAATATTTTAAATATATACCAACGCTTAAAATAATCAAACAAATTACAACTTTGAGCAGATTATGTTGAAACTCGTATTATAAATACATAAAATGGTTTAGAGATGTAAGTTTTAGGCGGCCTAACCTTAGCCTTAGGCTCAGCCTTCAGCTTAAGACTATGTTTTTTCGCAGGCTTAGGCTGCAGCTTATAGTCTAAGCCTACAATGTTCAAAGAAGCCTATGCATAACGCCTAAAACAAAAATAGGCGGACTAACCTCTAGGCTCTTATTTACTGACGTAGCTCTCATTAAACTGCAAAAAGGCATAATGAAAAAATTATCGAATAGAGTAAAGCATGATAATTTCATGTTTCAAATATTGCACATCTTTTTGAAATATTCATTTAAAAATTATTTTTTATATCGAGCTACAGCCTAAACCTAAGGTTATGAAAAAATAGGTTGGCCTATGCCTAAGCCTATAGAATAATTTAGAGCTTAAGCCTACAGCCTACGACATGTTATAACCTGTCAGCCTAGAGCCTACCAGAGAACCTTAGATTTTAGAATTTTAGAATCTCTAATTTTAGAGAAGAAAAAACTATTTGAAAATTTGAAAATATCGCCAAAGATCACTTATAATAATGTCGAATGAATAAACTGAATACTCAGGTGTATCTAATGCTTCAGGTATTGAGTTAAAAAATTTGCAATATTAACTTGTACCTTATGGATTGTCTTAAACAAAACAATATTCAGACTATCGATGGCGAACGACAAATAAGTGTTTGGCGCATAACTGAACGGCGTGTGCACTATATTCTCGCCAACAAAACATTGCCAACTTTGTCCATACTTCTCATCGAAAGAATTTCCAATGGCTAAAGCAATCGACTTAATATCGTTATATAACTTTAAAGATTTAGACGCGTGAGAGATAGCGTATTCTTTCATCTCTTGCGCCATTTCGTTAGCATATATCGTAATATCGGCGTTCGCATGCTGTCTGGCCTGAATCAGCACATCATTTGGCGTCTTATAAGACGTTTTCATTTCGTCGATATGTTTTTTCATTAGTATTTCCTTCGCTTTGAGCTCAGCGGAGGCTTTAAGCCTGGCCTCATCCGCTTTACTAGCTCTGCTTTTAATCTCAGCCATATTTTCTTTGGTCATTTGCAACTCAACTTCGAGTTTCGTTTTCTGGTTATTGGCGTCGATCTTTTCCTGTTGCGCGCTCTCCTTAACGCGTTTAAGTTTTTCGCACTTTATCTTCAATTCTTCCAGTTTGTCGCGAAGAAATTTATTTTCGGTGTCGTGTCCGAGCGTTTCTCTGGATTGCACCGAACGATACTTATCTAACTCACTGTTAGCCAGTGTTAATTTAGTCTGCAGTTCATCTATCAATTCTTGCTGTTCGGAACACTGGCAAAGAAATAGTGGATAATGATTAATCCAAACTGTGTTTAAATATTAGTTACTATTTTAAACTGCTAATAAAAATATGCTCAAACTTTCTGACAATAAAGGAAACATATAATGATCATAAGTCATAACACACCTGCATCCTCAATCCTTTCTTTTCATCCTCGTTTATGCGAAGCTGTTCCTCCATCGAAGAGTTTTTAACCTCAGTTAACCGAATAGTATCCATAAGATCGCTTTTCATTATCTCCATTCTATTTTCGTCGTCAATTTTCTGTTTTAATTCCGATTCGAGCAAAACACACTTTTCTTGCGTAAAACTATAGCTAGCCTTTAAGCTCTCGATCTGTAACGTCTTAATTTTGTCGGTTTGCGCTAATCTACCCCTAAGTTCGATTAACTCCCTATCCTTTTCGTTCACCATATATTCCAACGATTTGTGATTCTGCATACATATATCATTGGTGCAGATTAAATTATTCCCATATCTCGGATCACTAGGATTTGTATCATACAGTGTTTTCGGTATCGTATTGCTACTTATACTAAGCTCTGGATTACGTGTTAGTTGCTGATTACGATTAATATATTGTTGCTGATGAATCGGTGGTGTTATTAAGTCATTGAGTGGGACGTGAATACCGAAAACCATGGATGCGTCGCAAAATTCAAACGACGTCTTTTCGACCCACCAGTGAAAATAACAAAACTGGTATTTATCGTCGCGATTCACTTTGCCTTTAAACTCATTTAACGCAAATGTGATCCTTTTTTCGCCGAATTCGTCTGTTTGGCTGCTTTGCATGTCTTTAATTGCGAGATATTCTGACTTTTGCTTCCAACCGATGCGAAACAGACCAATCTTGTCCTCTGGACATATTAAATTTGAATCAGAGGTCACGTAAAATCGGCATTCAATGTCACCGAACGGGTAAACCAGCGATACATCGCTGAATATGATCATCGATGGTATTTTGCTTCTGTCAATACCTGTTGCCATTTTTAAGTTTAATAATTATTTTTATTTTTATTTTAATACGTCTCGATGACTGTGTTTATGAAAAAAGTGGAGAGAGTATTTCAGCATGAAATATCAGATAACGACTAAGTTTGTCATATAAATTATTTTATTGAGTGTTTGATATTAGCAGGGTGTCCCAGAGTGTGTCGGTCTGGGGGAGGTTACTTTCCGACTTTTCAAAATTTTAGAGGGGGGGGTCAAACTACTCGGATTTAAGCGACAATTTTTCTGCAATCGGATAAAAAAAACAGAAAAAAATTTTTTCCCCATAGAGATGTCATTTTTCATTTTTTAGGTAGGGGTAACTTTTTGAGAAATCCTGGGGGTAATCCCCCCAGCCCCTTTGGGACACCCTGGATATTAGAGAATCAAAATAGAGAATTTGCTCATTGAATAATAGGGGAGTCGGTATTTCACAAAATAAAATACCGTATTAAATTATTTCCATTAGATAATGATTTTTTTTTTGTAAATTAGCGGGATGGTAATAAATAAATATACAGACTAAATTGATTTAGTCGAATATACTAAAAAAATATTATTCACTAATTTTAATTTTAACAATTTAACAGTATTTTTACCATATTTTTGAAACCATTATAAAATAAATATGTGTCCATTGTTAAAATTGAGAGACTTTTTCGTACAATAGAAAAATTAAAATATTTTCCATCAGCTATGAATGATAATGGAAGTGGAATATGAAAAATAATGCTGTAATTGAACATTAGTAATTGTCAAATACACACTAGTTTTATTATCAAAGCAAAGTTTTCAGTGTCAAGTTTCCATTAGCAATTAATCTGAGTTCCGCAACTGTTTTGTGCACAGAACTTTATAATGGAAATGTAATCTATTATTTAGACATTATGTAATTTCGTCAAATTATATGATGGTGTAAATAAATGTAAAGTGTATAATAGTTTTAAATCAAAACACAATCACAAATTTCTGTTTGATCCATTTTTTTGTGAACCTCAATTAAAAAACAATATAACTATACAGTAAATAAAATCTATTTTATTGATTTGATAATGTAGTCTAACAATTAATAAGTTTGTGAATAATTTTCTTAATTATTTATTTTTGTTTAAAATCAAGATTTTTCTTTTATAATTTAATCGAATTACTACTGCAAAGAAAATGAAACTACGATTGTCTGGATTGATAAAAACGATAAGCATGCCCAGCAACATAAAATAAACAACACATTGAATTCAATTTTTGTTCACACATTTCATTTGCAGCAAATGTCAATTATTGGAACAAAGAGCAATAAAATAAAACGAAGCGTTTCAGGTTTAATACAGTTGTAATATTATCTCCTATTTCGAGATAAAATTAACGAAATAAACTCATGACGCGAGCATATTTTTATCTTGAAAAAACTTTTTTATTGTAATAAAAATTAAAATTGTTTCGAATTTCCCATTAATACATTTATATTTTTAATCATATAAAAATTAAATTGACAAAAACTATTTAAAATTTAAATTAGTTAAATGGCAAACCAAATCCGTCACGTTTTGTTCTAAAAAAATGATTTTTAAAAATTTAAGTTAAATTCATTATTAATTTCAATGTAAATAAATCAACTTTACTTTAAAACTCTAATCTCTTCCTTCAAAACTTCGATATCATTAAACAATTTAACAAACTCTTCGGAAAGACTATCCAATTTGATAGATTGAACGGTTTCGTTATTCCTATATTCTTCATTTTCTCTCTTCAACTTTTCAATATCGCATCGGAGTGTCGATATCTCCGTATAAAAATTCACGTTTTCATCGCCGTATAACTGTTGCGTTTGTTGGTTAACCATAGCTTCTTCCCTCAAACTTTCGAAATCCAATTGCAAACTTCTGGTGAGTTCACTGGTGCTTTTGATCAATGCGTACAAGTTTTGCATACAATTATGACTATCTTCCCCTTCCTTCAAAGCACCACAACTTTGACACTTTCTCTCCGGATTGTAATGGCATTCTCGCGTCAAATGATGGGACAAACGATCCAATTGGCACACGTTATCGCAACCATCCGATGCGAAGTCGCACTGGATTTTCAATTTCGCCAATAAATTGAGAATAACAACAGGTGGTTGTGTGAGGCTATTTCGATCTAAATTACTTCTATCGTTTGGACATGTCTGGTGGTCTGTGAGCCACGCATGGATACAATCTTCGCAATAGGTTTGTCGACAACACGGAACGATAATTGGCTTCTTGAAAATGTCATGACATATCCCACACGTGAATTCGTCCTCTTCTTCTCTTCGCAGTTCTCTAAATCGATTTCGGTCATAACCAGGCATTGTTAACAGTTAATTGTATGTTTACGTTTTTCTATTGAAATGTTTCGTTTTTTTTGTAATTTTTTATACGGTGCAGTTATGAGCAACAACCTGGTTGTCCCAAACAGGCAATACAAGGAACGCTGACCCCCGAACTAAAACATATTGGAAAATTTAGTTAAACATAAGTTTATGTCTCTTTTAAAATTAGGTAAACTTTTAAAAACAACATACCCTTTGACAATATGATTTTGGAACATTCTGGCTATTCAATAGGACATTGCAGCGAAATAAAAAGTGTTATCTTACACGTAAGTATTTTATCTTAAATATTACCCTGTATTTGTTAGTATATCATTAATGATGTCAGAAAGCTCAAGCTCAATCTAAGCTCAATGAAAAGATTTAGCTTATTC
>JAQIXJ010002340.1:0-16212 GCA_034700185.1 Phthiracarus laevigatus | reverse complement strand
AGTTATTGTTAGGAAAATATAAGTAAAAATAGGCTATTTTGGACATTGTAGGAGAACGTGACGGAGAGAGAGAGAGAGAATGACATCATTCTTTTAGTATATTATACGGATAATAACAATGCGTCACAACATTATTATAGTTTACTGTATTATTATTTGAGGCGAAAGTAATAGCATTACTGCGGTAATGGTCGGTAACTTTGATCACAATTAGTGTGTGTGTGTCGATAACCGACAACTAATATTAACTGAAAGGTCAATCATTTCCTAGTATTGGCACTAAATTTTTGGTTATTATTTAAATCTTTTAGATGTTTGAGCCTTTTATTTAACTCGAATTTTCAAAGCAGACTAACGCGAAAAGCTAGGATTTGGAATTTCAAATGATGATCTCTTTCGTAGTAAAAACAAACGCTTGAATGAATGGATTCTAGTTTTATAACAGTCCAACAGTTTTTAAAGATTATTCAATATAAATTTAATTTTGAAATTAAACTCGAGAGAGAAGGGAGAGGGAGAAAGCTAAAGGATGCCAAGTTTATGAGTACTTTTTGAGTTTGTAAACTATCGTTTAAATCACTTCTAGTATTTTTCTTAGAAATAAATTTTCTAAGCTTCATATATTTAATGATTTTGCTGTATAGATTTAGACTAATGATAAAAATTATTTTCAATAAAAGTGATCATTCAAATTATTGTGGTATATATCAAGTGCAACATAAAATTTTAAAACTCAAATTTATATTGATCATTTGATTCATTGTTTTATGTAAATTTATTAGCTATAATCTAAAACACAAGCTCATGTTTTTTAAATTAATTTTTAATTTCACGCTCGCAAATTTTTTAGAAGCTAAATATCCATAAGCTACATCTCTCGGGAACTTTAGTATTAATTAATCAAAAGTTCAACAAAATTGACTTATTCACATCAAATATAGAATATCTATTTTCTGGTATAAACTCCGGATGCACACACCCCTCTCTATATGGACATAGGTTATGTGACCAAACCTTAAGTTATTGAGCTCTTTTATATGAACCCACTTTTGTATTAAGAGTAACAAGACTATTAATAATAATATTTTTTAAAATCGGAATTTTTAAATTGTATTGAAATAAAAAGTATTGTTAGAGAAATCATAAATAAATGAAATACAACAATATTCTAATTTTTTACTTTTATTGTTAGGATTTAATTTAATTGACGATTATTGATTGTAAAAGCCGAATGTAAACGTTTGTATGCTATATTTTTATCATAGAGATGTCACTACTAACACATAAATATGAGTTATTCAAAACAATAACACGTTATACGAATATTCTAAGCAAACATCAAAAAAAGAAATGGGAACGCGTTTGGATATACTGCATAATCGCACGTGAAATTATATTTACATACAATGTATGGTTGTATCGCATGAATATATTAAAAACTATGTTTATATCCAATTCATTTTATATATTTAATATAAGGTTAGTATACATTTATTTTTTTAAAATTAGCGAATCATTGATTGATTTTGTGCGACATTTAAATGTTACGAGTTTTTAAACTTTCAAATACGTATAATATTTTTTGAGTTTTTAAAACTTAATTATAATTATGTTTAAATTTTATTACTAAAGAGCGGATTTTGGCATCAAAGATTATAAATGTATAAAAGCATGTTTTAAAGTATTTTACAAAAAATAATATGATAATATTGTTTTGCATATTTCTTGATGAAAGAATATTTAAGGCATGCTTCGTATTTGTGAAAATTTATTTGTGCTTAAGATTTGTTAATTACAATCAAATTTAACTTAAAAATAAAAGATTATAAAAGAATATTTGCACAATTTTTCGAGAATAAATATTCGCATATTTTGAAATTTTTTGAGAATAAAAATCCGCTCTTTATTTATTACGCGTAAATATTATTTTGATAATCAGGAAAATATGCTGAACAATTTAAATGGAATGAAGAATTGCTAAGTAAAGATAAATAAGTTTTTTTATTTAGTGTTTTAGAACACAACTCGTTTGAGATTCGGATCAATTCCATCCACGGTTATCCACGTTATAGTTTCCGAATTTAAACGATTAGTACAGTACAGTAGATGGAGCTTTATTTGGAACTTGTGACTAAAAATGTTGGATTCGAGTAATAATTTGTGATTTTGGATACGGACCGCCACAACACAACCAAGAATTTGCTTGTAAAACTGTCAGCTTCTGGGGATGAGATGGAAAATGGTTTATATGGGTCTGGGTCTGGCACTGCAACAATAGCAGTCACATTGCCCATAATTGTAATAACTTGTATTGTTAGTTGTATACATAACCGAAATCACTTCTGCAGAAACTTCAACTGTATTACATGTTTGGCCCTTAATGTTATCGATTACTATAGTGTACAGTATATGAACAAATTTCGTAAACTTGTTTGCAAAGCAATTGAAGATAATCACGATTACGTTTAGTTTTTTCGAAGCATCTAATATGGATCGATGGTGGTTTGAAATGTTTAGTTTTGATACTATCATTGGAATATCGATTGTTGGCAAACGATATAACTTGTTGCCAGAATATGTGACCACTGTTCGGATCACAATGAATTAGAGTCACTGTAATTCTCTGTGATTTTTAACCGAATTATGGGACATATAATGTAAATTGAAAACTCGTTACGCTTAAAATGCATAAACTTTTGCATTAAATGCTTAATAAAAATACAGTCGATTGAACAGTTCAATTTTTTTATTTTTTGGGTAAAGCATATATCTTTGGGTAAACTAATATGATTTTGAGATATAATAAAGTTAATCTACCGTATACAGTATAGCAAGTCCTAATTTATGAGATGTTTGGCCCATTTTCTCTATTATATTGTTTACTTTATCATCCAAAAGATGGTTGTTTTCGACATCCAAATAATGATATTTTCATCGATCGGTATAATTTTTTTTATAAAAATCGATAAATTATAGTGAGCATGACTATAGAGATAAACACTTTTCTCTTCTCGAGATACTTTCGTGCTCTTCTCATCACTCTTATCAATCCAGTGATTACGTGAAATAACGGCAACAGAGAGTCTAAAAAAATCTATAGGTTTTGCTTTACATATTGTAGTTTAAGCTAAGAATCATGAGGGAACGTATTTCTTTAAGAATGGTGAAGTGAAAAGTTGTTATTTTCGCCAAAATAGCAGCACATTTAAAGCCTTGAAGGCATCATCATTCCATATGATACATAAAAATAAGATAATTTAGATTTCTTGTATATCTCTTTCTCTTTGCTCTAAACATTTTCAATTCTACTTCGCGTTTGGAAAAAAGCAGTCAACAGATGTAATAAATTATAATCCGCTGTTAACTCCAGTATTCAAAGGATTACAGTTTTATACTAATTTGTATTTCTTTTTGCGCGTCTGAAACTGAACACAATTAATATTATTCAAATGTGCATAAACGCAGAAATAATTGCGTAAAAACAGTTTGTTTCTGACACCAATATTAATAGAATGCCCAACTTTCCAGCGATAGTGGACTTGAATGTTGGAGGCGTCAACTATACAACCGCATTGACAACACTAACCTCAGACCAAAATTCGCTTATTAGTGAATTATTCACGGGTAAAACACCTGTACAACAAGATTCACAGGTATGCTATACAGTATTTTGTTTTAAAAAATTTGAGTTTTACTTTGATTTTATTAAGTAATCCATAAGCGTTTCAAATTGATTAAATTAAGATTTGTGCAATACTGTAGTGGTTGTCATTAAGAACATGCTGTATAGGAATTGCAGTGCTATTACTTTTATTATGTATTTTGCCAATTGGTCAACAATGTAATTAACTCGCGCTTTGACCATAAACATCATCGCACGCTAAATAATATCGAGTTAACGTTAAAGTTGCTGCATTTTAGGTTACTTTTTTTTGTTCTGCAGAAATTCACTTGTTATTGCGAATACTAGTTTCATTAATGTTATTTATATACGAATGTCTCCGAATAAAACTAATTCACTCTGACTGACAGATGCAGAAATAGTGGTATAGTTTCTTACTAATGAGAGTTACTTTTGATGCATTAACTCACTCACTCTCCCTCTTCTCTCTCTCTCTTCTCTCTCTCTCTCTCTCTCTCGCAGTTGAGTGCAGATAATTATACTTACGAAACTAAGTCCTACGAAATAAATTTCTTTAGTTTGACTATACCTTAAGAATTATGCTAAATAATACATTAATATTGCGCTGTACATACACACACACTCACACACACTGCTCTTGTGACATAATTATCCATTGCGTTCGTCAAATACAGTATAGAGAAATTAATGACAAGTAGTCTGCATCACAGAATATTATGGACTAAATTTTATTATTTTTTCCGTCTCAACCAAATTTGCATTTAATTAGGATACGCGTGTGTGTATATGTATGAGAATGCCATAAATACAGTATATATAAGATTCTATTATGTATAGGGCCGATATTTCATCGACAGAGATGGCAATCTATTTCGTTACATCATTGAATTTCTTCGAAATAGAAAACTCATTCTACCGGAAAACTTTTCGGAGCGCGAACGTCTTAAATCAGAAGCGGAATACTATCGCATCTCCGACTTAGTGTCACAATTATCGTCAACAAACAAGAAATTGTCACTCACACCGATCTCATCATCAACTCCTCCGCCATCATCGCCAGGAATAGGATCGAACGCGTACATCACAGTGGGATACAGGGGTTCGTTCGCGTTCGGTCGCGACGGTCTCGCAGATGTCAAGTTTCGAAAGTTGACCCGAATTCTTGTTTCCGGAAAAGTAGTGGTTTGTCGCGAAGTATTCGGCGAAAGTCTTAACGAGTCTCGCGATCCCGATCACGGACACGACGACAGATATACCGCCAGATATTTCCTTAAGCATTTATTTTTGGAACAGGCATTCGATAGTTTACAAGACGCGGGATTCCGTTGCGTCGGTGCTTGCGGTTCGGGCACCACTTATATTCCCGGCAATGAGCCAACCAAACCCGGTATCGATTCCGAAGAAACCCGTTGGAATCATTATAATGAATTCGTGTTTTGTAGGCCTTAATCTTATAAATAGAACAACAAGATTAAAGCGCATTTGCGAATCAAATGCAATTTAAATTGAAGATTAACGCTGTATTGCTTTAATGTTTAAGTGCACTCTATTTAATAATGCATAACGTATTGAATGTGTTAACTTTCCGTAACACATACACAGGAGAGACAAACTTGAAATTATAATTAAATTAAATAATCTCATAAAATATTATTTTAAATTTATAATAGAAATGGGCAAAAATTACTTTTAAACTTATGCATTGGTTTAATCGAGTAAATTACATTTTATTATTAAATTAGTCTATTCTTATATAAAATATTATTTTAATCCGTTATATCGTTATAAATAATTAAACGGATGAAAATAATGTTTTGGTAGTCGCGGATTACTTGCTTATTAACTCATATTTATTGCTTATGGCAGCAATCATTTATTATTAAAACTCTATTATTACAGCGTAGGACTTGTTGATGTCATTAATCGTTAAATAATATTTAATACGGAAAAAAGTGTGGGGTAAATAGTGTATAGCGCTTTATATAAGAAAAACAACTGGTAATTAAACAATGGCATGTTTTTGCTAACTCATAAGTTATTAATGATTAAATACATATATATAAATATATATTTATTGTTTTGTTACATTTATAGAATTGCTTCATAAATTATTGCGCAACTATCAGATTAAAATTTAGAGAAATCTTAATTATAAAACAGTACATAAAAAATTAAAAAAATACAACTTTTCGGTATATAGCAAACAAAAAACATTTCTGTATGTTCGACTTGTGAAACAGTGGTGCACAAAACAAATTAAAACTCAATCATATCCTACTGTGTAAAAATAACTATACGCTCTTTATTTTTATCGATCGCTCAGTATTAGCGAATATAGTGTATATAATATAGTATATTATAATTATCAAATTTCTATTGTTTTAATGTTGTAAGTGTATAGAACAAAGTATGATTAATGAGTTAGCGTATGAAAATTACTTGCACTGAACGAGTAAAGAGTATTTAATACCTTAAGACGAATTTTCCAAAATAGGTTTCTGATGTGACATAAAACAATGTATTAAAAATAAAATGATTGTTCATTACCTTATAATGTTGCGTATACTATACGAGCGAAAAAAAATATTTTTAAAGATTAATTAGAATTTTATTAACTCACGTAAAGCTTAAAAAGTGTAGTTAATTAAGTTAAAGTACGCGAAGTAAATATTTAAATAGATTATTTTTAAAAAACGTATGTTAATCAAAACTTAATTAGTTTTAAACGTGTCTAAAAATTGTGCATAAGTTCGTAACACACGAAAAAAAGATATTATTAATAATAATATAGAGACTAATAATATATGCAATTGGCTATTATTGGGTAATAAATGGTTTTGAATATTTAATATTTTGCCCGGAAATTGGGAATGACTATTCTATGCTACGATTTGTGCAATAAAATCCGTTTTAATGCACGCAATCAAGACAATAGTTGTAAATGTTTTTTCCTAACCAAAAACTTTATTAAACATAATATATACATAGGTGTTCCAAAAGAAATTTGGAAACAAATTCAAACTAATTAAATCTGTCTCGAAAATATATTAATAGTATTTCTCAAATTGTTCGTACGAGTAAACATATTAACTTTTTTTGTTGTGTTTTCATAATTTGGCGCAAGTAAACAGCGGGGCACAAGAAAAATGAAATTGAAATAATTATTTTATGTATTTTATGATATTATTTTTCATTTTCTTTTAACGCGCACAGAAAACAAGTTATGGTCCGTTAGGTTAAATTTAATAATAAAACTTGAAGCGATTTTATTTATCATAATTATCGCTGAACCGAAAACGTTCTGTTTAAATATATTTTTTAAATTATTATACTTATATACATATATATAAGTATAATATCCGTACTCTTGTGTTAATAGAATACGAAATTTATTCCGTTAAGTGAAAATTACTATGCGCTTTAAAACCTTTAAAAATAGCAACACTCTTTGTTATGATAATAAAGTAAAAACACATTACCATAAGACTACTCTAACCGTAACACTATTCTTGAGAATTTTTCAAAACCTTGATTGTGAACGTGGATTAAACGGAAGTATTTTAATAACTTTGTTTTTCTCTGTTAAATATCATAAATATAAATCTAATGTTAATTGAATTTTTAGACGAGATATCTAAAATTAATATCGTAAGCTTATATAGAGCCTATATTAACGTTGCAAATGTAACCTTTAAATTTTATGGGTTTTTTATTAACCTATTTTCGTCCATATCATAATCAATAAATTATCGAAAGAAGTACCCAATAATCTAAATAGGATACGCTCATAGGTCCATGAAAAGCGCTTATAAGAATAAATGATAGCTCACATACATACACACAAATAGCCAATCGCATACCAATGTAATAATAGTAAATTAATTAAGATTAGCTGTGATCTCAGCATAAATGTCTTTCATATAACAAAAATGTCAAAAAAATCGTTTACTTCCAAAAAAAATATTTTCATCTATTAATGGATTGTAAGCCAATTAATTATGCAGTATAGACCCAAGTTATAAAAAAGTGAACCAATACATATAAGTGGTCTCTGTGTATCTTTCCTTCTCTCTCTCTCCCTCCTCTCCTTTCCTCTCCTCTCCCTCTTTCTCTCTGTCTCTAATACTTTATTAAATAATATACTGTAGAGTTATATGTTTCATGTATTGAATAACGTCTAAAGAATAGGGAGATAAAGAAGAAACCAAAGCAAGGAGTAAGTTGGATATTTCATCGCTATATTCGTGCTAACATTTACACTTATCTCACCATTTATTCTCGTCATTTTCTTTTTACTCGTGTATGTGTGCTTGAAATTAGCTCTCGATTCGTCAGCATAATATAGTCAACTCATATATTTAATGTTCATTAAAAGTTTTTTTGAGTGTTAACGTGAATATTGTGGAATTATAATGCTAATGTTAATACATATATACAATAATATCGGGGCTCTGAATAATTGTTACAAAATTTTTATTAAAGCTTTAAGCCTATAAAAAGCTTACATGAAATCTTTTTAGTGATAGTAACATGTTTTTTTGATTCGTAAAATTTATTGAATGTTCATGTAAAAAAGATTTAAAAAACTAAAAAAAAATAATTAATTGATGCTATTTAAGATATTGTATTTAACTTACGCTTAAAGGCTATATTGTGATCATTTAAATATAGTGTACAAAAAATTATGATTAACACAGGTGCAAATAATACTTATTAAGTACTTATATTTATATTTTAAGTTAATTAGAAAATTCTGTAATACTATTTCGTGTTATTCAGTATTTGTAATATAATTTTTTTAAAATAAAAGTTAAATTAAAATATCAACTTATTGTTTGAAGGCAAAAATGTTAAAGTCGGATCATATAACGTGCAATTTTCACATTATTTTGTGTTACTCTGCAGAACCATTTATATATGTTACGCAATACGCATTATGTTTGACTCCAATAGAAAATAAGAGTCAAATAAAATTCATTTACACCAAAAGTTAAATTTGTTTAGTAATTGTGTTTACTCTTCGCTGTTTTATTGTATTGGGAATGCAAAAATTTACTCATTATTGGATAACATTGATCTAATAAAAATTAATTAATATTAGGTGATAGCAAAATAAAGTTTAAATAATCGAACATCATTTTTTCATTAAAAAGTTTAATATATTGTTTTAATATTCAATGGCAGAGACAATTGTCTTTCTTAATAAAGTACTTTTAGTGAGTCTTTTAATACTGTAAATTAACTTATCCAGAAAAATATTAATTAAGTACAAACATAACGTAAAAATATATCTCATAAACAAACTACAATTACATAATCGTTATATTTAAAGTACACTGAATTATTTTGTACAGTATAACACGCGTTTATAAGATTAAAATATTAACGAAGATTTTATTTGAACGAAAATAGCCAACATATGCAAGAACAAGAACATATATATATGCTGGATATTTAAAAAAATCTCAAGTTTGATTTAAAAATACACTTTACGCGTTTTATACTGTAGAGTGGTTAATATTTATGCACAGTAAGTTACGATACTTTAAATTTTGTTTAAAGTTTGAGTTTCTTTCTCATTTGCAAGTAAACATTTGTTTAGTCTCAAAAACAATTGATTTATTTCTTTTTTAAATGAATGCTCCTTAAACGAGATATTCTTTATAATATTTAAAAGTTATTTAATTGGCCGAATTCTGTGTATTTTTAAGAGAAAGTATGGAAAAATTTTACTTTTATTTTTTAAACTATTTTTCTTATACTGTAGTGTGCCGTTTATCTAATGGTTAGCAATTTATTGACACACTAACACTGTGCAAGTATTGATGCAAATAACAACTTTTGAATGCGTCAAAATTTTGTTTGCTTTAACATAAAGGTTCGTATCCTTTTGACACAATACTATCATTCGAGTTTTTATACGGTATATCCATCACTAATATAGTGATAGAATTTCCTATCTCATTGATTACATGCTTATTCGTCCGGATATTTAAAGCGTAACTCATTTCATAAATTACAATATAATACAGTTTCACTCTCCAAATGTGTGAGTGTATGTGAGCAGAAAACATAATACAATAGAAAAACGCTCAACTTTTTTCCATTAAACGCAAAACCCTATAATAATCGCAAATAGCTGTTATGGTTCTTCTCTAACTCATGTGGATTTAGAATCTGCTGAAATTTGAGAAAAGAACTCTCTCTCTCTCTCTCTCTCTCTCTCTCTCTCTCTCTCTCTCCCTACTCTCCTCTCCTCTCCTCCTCTCCCCTCTCTGCTATCCTCAAATGAAACAAATATTTATTAGGTTTCTTAGATTTCTTTGCAGGCAGAGTTCTAAAAGAGAAAACTGTTTTGTTTGTCGAAAAAATTTTTGTTCTTGTTATTAGTATTCAACAGAACAAAAGAAAAACACATAAAAATAGAAGCGAATGCGCGTTAATGTTATCAAATTTTTCCCCTATTTATTTTAGTTTTAGTCATTTAAAATATTAACAAACAAATAGTTTCTCAATTTGTTTAAAAAGAGTGGTGGAAAACGCAAACCACGCACACATTAACGCAAAACAGTCGCATAGCAACCGAATCACTAAAATAGTTCGAGTTTGACATGACATGGACCACATTTCAAGTGTACTGTATCCTATGAGACCCAATGTTGGAAATTAATTATTTGTGTTTCATTTGATTTGAAACAGTAACCAAAATACACTTAACTTAGTCACCGACTGACTACTAAATAAATACGATTAATATATTGCAGTTCATTATAGGAACAGAACCGAATTATTCTTTATAATTACTAATGTATATTATGTACAATAACAACATCATTGTTCAATGAAGTAAATCGTATTCCAAGTGATTATCTTTCTCTATCGTCGCAAAAAAATATATCAATTCAATGTTTCTTCGAATTCATGCATTTATGAGATGACTTACTTATACTACAGAATGACAATATTAGTTTATTTGCAAATTACGGTATCGTTTGTCAGCTTTTGGTAATTTAATCGCATATCGAGCTCAGACAGATAGGGGGATGGATATACAGTACATTTACGATTTTCACTTAAAACAATTACTTGCCCATAATAACAATATATGTGCAACCAAAATGTGTTAACTTTTTTTTTGTCCAGAGAATAACAAATTTATAACTTTCTTTGAGCGTTGATATTCAATCAATCACTATTACCATGCGATAGAACAGGCAATCAATTTTGTCATATTAAGCAATGCATCAAATGTTGGGAAAAACTCAAACAGAAACATTTTGTTGATCAGCAAAAAAAACGCTTTACTCTTAACTCATTGGATACCATGCGTGAGTATAGCTGTTTGAGAACTCGCATCAATACGAGTTCGTTTCGTAACTCTCTGTCGAAAGTAAGTGAGTTTATATGGAATTGACTTTTTTGTTGTTATTATCTCCGTTCACTCCAACACAAACAAATGGCACTTATTTTTTCTCAATGAGTTAGCATGAGTTCTTTAGATGTGATAATTTTGCCAGCTTTTTGCGTCTGCAATCAGATTAATATTCTTAAGAGAAGAGTGTAAAATATTTTTTGATTTCCACGCAATTTGATAATCCTGGAATAAAACATTAAATTAAATTTAATTTGAAAATTTGTTAAAATCTATGGAATATTTTAAAACAACATTTGTTTGACGGTAAATAAAAATATAAAAATAACATATAGTCTTATCTTTGAGCCAAAATACGGTATTAGATAATTACAGTAAAAACGAATAGAATGAGACTCTTCCCTCTCAAGGGAATTAAATCTTATAAAAAAATAGCCAACAGAATACACAAGTATAATAAACTACATTCTCTTTCTTCCCAATTTTAAGGAGTGAGCTGACAATAAAAAATAGGAAATTCTTTTAAAATTCTTAACATTAATCCATATAATACTACGTTAGACTTTCATTTTCGATTGGATTCTTTGCGGATCAAAAGCTATTTTTCGAGTGATTTACTTCATTGTATTGTTATTCTAGTCTTTCCTATTTGACAACGTTTGCTTTTTGTACTGAAGCTTCAATTACAATCAAACCATTCTTTGACAGCAGAATCAAAAGTTATTGAACACTAAATGGAGGCTCAGTTTCTGATAAAAAAAAGATAATTCTTGATTAACCAACGAAAAAAACAAGAAACGGATAAATCAAAGGAACGTGATATGTTTTTAAAGGCAATTTTAATTAAATTTATTTTTGCTATTGTTTAGCTTAATATTTAGGATGTTGCAAGGGTTTGGATGAGGGTTTGAAACACCATAAAATTAAAAAATAGCCAAAATTTGGAAATTTATAAACAGAAATAAAATAGAAAATTCAAATGAACTTTTCAAACTCGAACGAATTTAAATACTTGCAAACAACGAAAACTTTTAAAAGATCTAGTATTGAAACATAAAATTGAATTTGCTATCCTCCTAATGTTTTTAGAAAATTAAAAAATCAATCCTTATATTATGGAGCGTAGTATATATATATACCCAGTGTATGATACACTATGTACATAGCGAGGTGTGTTGTTATTTACAATTGTTTTACAAGCACTCTTGCATCACATTCCATAGATCTATATTAGCAAAAAATATATAATCAACATAGTTTAATGGTTAATAAGTTTATATTAAAACTACATTTTTAAGTGCATTAAGAGAGTATAACAAACATACAAATTATATCAAATCCATGATCTCAACTTCAGATTAAAAAGTTGTTGCATTAATGTGGTGTCTAAAGGGAATTAGAAGCAATAATTCTAGGTTTGCCAATTTTTATCTCTTATTAACGTAAAGATTTTAAATGTTAATATGCATAAATTAGATGTATATACTGTAGCAAACGAAAAAATGAATTGAACTTAAGTGCCATTTTAATTGAAATTTTTTATAATCCTAAGGGAGTGCTACGCATGAGTAATCAATAATTAAACACTTTAATTGTTGTTTTTATTTTACCAATTGAAATCTAAAAGCTATTATATGGTATCTTTGTATGCTTACAGTTAGAATGATTTTAATTAATTTTGAAAATCATATTGAATAAACAAAATTTAGGAAATGCGGTCATTTAATGCGATGCATATATTCAGTTAGTCTATAGATAAAAATCGATGAGTGCACATAAATTTGATTAACGTGCTGCTGCGCTAATACGTGTGTACTATTGACAAAATGTATTTATCACAGAATACAATGGTAGCCTTAAGGAACGCTAGCTATTGCTGTCAGAAATGCAATTTTGTGAATATACTGTATGAGTAATGCTTTCTCGGATCACTTCATCCTCCAAACCTATAGTGAAGCTGCATCACTACAATATAATATAACTCTTACGATGAATGCTCAATATTAGCACAAAAATGCAATTTATTTATAGGTAGACTCACTGAATCTCATCAAAAAATATCTAAACTGAAATATTTCATTCGTGTCATATGTGATCCATTCAATATAATAGCTTTCAATCTGACGAATATTTTTAATATGTTTTATGTAAAGTTGCTTATATTGTACTATATTGTAAAGTCGTATTTTAAAGCCATTATAGAATGTATAGAATATTTTTTTTTGTGAAAATATTTATTTTTCAATCGGTTAAAAAACTAAAATTACATTCGCGATGACACTGACATGAGCGTATAAAATATGACGTTATAGTTGTGACAGAATATAAATTTAAACCATGAAAGATATAAATGATGCTCTCTCTCTCTCTCTCTCTCTCTCTCGCGAATGAACTTTTACTATTTCGAAATTACTGTAAAGCAAAAATATAATATAAATGTAATTCGAATATTGATATGCATATGAATGACATGATTAACATTTTAGATTTTAAAAGAGTTATGATGTACAAAATAAAAGTTTTCAAATATATAGAACTCGAAGTCATAAATATGATTGGGAATAAACTTATATCAAAAGAGTGATTGTATGGGTATTTTGGAAACGCGTTAAAGCATCGCAGCAATCAGTTTAATGGAATGCAATGCAATGCTCGACTTTATTGTTAACGTAGTGATGATGTTCGCTGTTTGAGCCATTAGTTTCCATTCCGTTATAGCATTCCTTTATTTTTACAGTTGACCACAACATAACGTGAGTGTTGCCATTAACTATTAAACTAATTAGCAAAATTAAGACTAGTTTATTTAGTTTAACTAATACTCGAAAACTTTCAAACATAAGCGACTCAATTATTATGTAACGATAAAAATTTAAAGGATTAATTATTTTATTAATATTATTTGCCTCAACTGACATAATTATGTTGAAATCTACAGTTGTTTAAAAAACAAACATTTGATATATGGACCACTGATGCGGTATAGGATTTATTTAAAAGTAGATTAATTTATTATTCTATTCGCTATCATACGATTCTAGTTTGGCAAACAAAATCTCAAGTATTTTATAAAAATAACAATTTTTATCGATTTTTTTTGTAGCATCAAAAGAGTGTACGAACACATAGATAATAACTTACATAACAGTACTTATGGGTAAGTTATTGTCCAACGAATGCATCAAAGTTATCCAACATTACAGTTATATTTTATTCTCCCATAAGTAATACGCAAAAAGAATAGAATATGCGTTTGACGACTAACAGCAATAAAATGAAAATTTTGCTTAAAATTCTTTTAGGGTTTTTTGTTAAATCGAAAAGTTTTTGTAGAAATCCTAGAAAAGATTGTTAAAAAATTACATTTTTTATCGGACTTCTGCCAAATATATGGATTTGGGTATTCTGTCTGCCTGTCCGTTCGTGCACTCTTTATGTTAATAAAGGGATTTTAAGGTTCAAATTGCCAATACCAGGTATATGGGTCAAAAGGCCATAAGTATGGTCTAAACGGGCATTAAAGGGGTCATAAAATGATCAAAATAGGGTCAAATTTTGGGTCGGGAGCTCTAGTTTTTTATATTAAAATAGTTAAAGTTATGTCAAAAATAATCAAAATTAGGTCAAAATTAGCCAAAAATTCTGTGAAAAAAGTCAAAATTGTGGTCGAGATTCCGTTTTTATATAAATTAAGGTATTTTATGGGGTAAAAACAGTAAAAATCGGAAAAAAAGATGTCAAAATATGGCAAAAAAATGAAAAAAATTAGGTAAAAACAGCCTAAATTCTGGCGGGAGATTCCGTTTTAATAATAATAATTAGGACAAAAATGATTAAAATCGGGTATAAATAGCCAAAATACGTGGCGAATGTTCCAAAATTAAAATGAAAAACTAAACTTTAATAAATATAATATAAACAAGCAAGCAAATGGAGAAAACAAGCGACTATAGAATTAGTAAAACTAACTTTACAAACTCAGATATAATGACCGAATAAATCTTGTTTTATAATACTTCGCTAACATTATACTGTATCGCTAAACTAAAACTTTTTTGAGAAAACATGAATAAAAAAGTTAAAAAGCTGCCAGTATTGCAATAACAACTTTAAGTTAGTTTTGTATAAACAGAATATAGAATTGTAATGTATAAACTAAAACTACTGCCGCTCGTTTTTTTTTCATTCGCTCTCTACCATTATTTTATATTATTTTTATTGGAAATTCTGATTTAAATTATACATTATGTTAAAGGCAAATGAAATCAAGAACAAATCACTTTATTATATCTTATTAGCTGCATATGCCACTTAAATTTTTAATCAATTTTTTGTCATTTAAACCAGATTTTTGGCCAATTTAACCTAAAATATACCTTTAATAACAGCCAAATGGCGTCATAATCTGCTAAAATTTTAACCTCAATTTTGGTTATTTGTGCCGATTTTTACTCTTATAAAAGGTCTGATAATCACATAATTAATTACAGCATTATTTCATAGGTTTTATTTTGAACTGACAGTATAACGGCATATACCACAATTTTTAAAAAGAATTTTGAGAATTTATGACAAAATTTTCCAATTGTTGCACAAATTCGATATTTTACAGCTCTTTTTTTGATTAATATTTAGACGCACTTTGTCTATTTTGTCTGATAATCACTATTTTTACATCAAAAAGCGGTATATGACACCCAACTTACATTTTTGTGTAATTTCGCCTATTTTGGCCCAACTATTGAAACATTTTACCCGATTTTTGATCTAACTAATGATTTTTTGACCTTAATTTTTGTACTTATTGACCTAATAACACAAGAAATAGTGTTAAATATCTAAAAAAATTGTAAAATCCCTTTTATTAAATTAAAAATTAAAATCATATGCTTACTATAAGGATGCACGGACTAACAGTCGGAAAGAATACCCAAATTCTGAAAAAATATCTTAAACAATATCGATACGGTGATATTATCTAACATTGTATCAGTTAGTTTCAGTTATTATATGGTCGTTCACTTACTTCGTTCGATCGCTCCCATTATTTAGTATTACTTTTATAAAAAATTTTGTTTTAAGTTATACAGTAGACTAGTAAATCGTCAGAAGTTTCATAACCGACCCGACCCGAACCCGACAGGCTTGTATCCGACCCGACCCGAACCCGATGGAGTTGAACCCGACCCGATCCGAC
>JAQIXJ010002339.1:0-16216 GCA_034700185.1 Phthiracarus laevigatus | reverse complement strand
AGATGGGGTTGTATTTAAACGATACGCACCAGATGTTGAACCCAATACTATAGAACCAGATCTGAAACAATTACTATTGAATTTTGAATGCTTATAAAGTAGTGTTCGCTTGTAATTATAAAAGTAATTACCATTTGTTTAGGTAAATCATACGTTTATCTCTTTGTGATTAAGTTCTGTATCCAATTATTAATTCTATTTTATTGTAATGAGACGTGCCGTAACTCACTTTACGCGAAAATTCCCATTAAAAACATTAAATAGTTCAATACTTAATATTGTATTGGCAATTGTTTAAACTTTAATATTTAATGTAAACTTTTAATAATTTGAATATGACTTTGCAAGTCATTCTTATTGTATTTAATATGAAGTTTTACTTTTACTATTCAGTCTTTGAAAAGCTCTCAGAGCGTGAACAACGTTGTAATTGAGTTAATAATTTAATTATATTTTAAATAAACACTTTGCTTAAATAAGCAATCGTTTATTATAATCGTTAATCCGTTAAAGGATTTGTTGATTTAATTATAATTAATATTTTTGGTTCATCGACGACTGGTGTAAGCATGTCTGGAGCTCGAAACTCATTGAACAAACTGTGGAGATCTCGGTAACCCCTAGTGCTGTCAAGACCGGACGACTATCCATCGCGTAACCACCGGTTAAGCACTTCTCAGTAAATAAACATATTTTAGCTCACTTTGTTGGATTTGCAATGTCTCTGTGTCTGTCTGTAGAATTTTTTTTAATTTTTCAATTTTTTAAAAATTTTTAATTCTACAAAATAAAGATAAGATACGCTTTTATTAAAATTTATTCAATAGTTTTGCTTTATTCAATATTGCATTTTTTATAAACAAGTCAGCTATTGGAGTAGCAAAGCCCGTCTGTGTCTGAGGATTTTTTAGCTCACTTTTTTTATATAAAAGTCGAAATTATATATTTAACCATGTCCGTCTGTCAGTACGTTCGCAGTCTCATAATAATTAAGAGGTTTCTCAGATTTCTTATATTAAAAAAGGGAATTGGCATTTTGCAGGCTTTGCTTAGAAACTTGTATATTTGTGATATCACTATGCAAAAACCCAAGAATAAATGAGCCCTCTATGAATGTGTCTCTTGCTTTGGCCGTTGTAGATTTAATGGCCCGTATTGTTACTTTTGAAATAAAATAGAAATTTATAACAATACTATATGCCTCTCGTTTTAAAGTGCTAATATAGAACCTGGAATACATTTTACACAATTTATATTTTTGTAAAATTTGAATATTGTATATAATATTAAGATATGGTTAGGTTAGGTTAGGTTAGGTTAGGTTAGGTTACGTTACGTTACGTTACGGTACGGTACACCACGTGAGGTTTAAGTTAAGTTTGTATGGTATGGTTTGGGTTTGGGATTGTTTGGTTTGGTTGGTTTGGTTTGTGATAGGTTAGATTATGGAATGGTCATAGTAAAACTGATTTATTTGATGATTTGGCAATGTTTCAGTCTCGAAAATATGTGTCTTACCAAAATTTTGACCATTTTGTAGAGTTAAATTCTGCAATTATATTCGCGTAAGCTTTATAAATATTTAGTTTAATGTATATTCAACTCGATAAAGGGTGGTTTGGCTGTATTTTATTCAATGTTTTTCAACAATATTTTTAAAAAATAATAAAAATTTTATCGAACAATACGTGCCATTAAATATACAACAACCCATGTTTTTTACTTTTTTTGACTTTTTATCCCTGTCATAAAGGAATGTTTTATTATTTTATTCTAACTTGTAACAAAAGTATCCATTAATAAGCATCCAAATATGCAATAAAATAATCCTCCATTATTTAATATATGGCTTCGAATTGTTCTTTTAAATCTAAAAGTATTGACCTTTTTCTGTTTGTATTGAGAATCTTTTAACTTATTCGTAAATTTTAATCATTTCGAACAATTAGCAATTATTTTTAAAAATTTATTACGCTTAATATGATAACGCATTTATTGTCGAAACAGGCAAACTGTTATTAATAAGAAGAGTTGAGAAATATTGTTACAAATATTTCGCCAAAATTTAATTACTTTATATTATAATATTTATTAAGTTTTACACAAATAGGTTCTTTTCTCCAATTTTCGCAGAGTCTAAAGACTTATTAGATATTAGATTTTATACGAAATTTGTATTACAGCTGTTAATACCTGAAATATAATGTGCGGAATAAATAAACAAAAGAGTTGAAATCAACATAGCTTTATAAACGTTAACTGAAATTATTAAAAAACAAGATCGATACGGTCATAATAGTAAATCTAATTTTGCATAGTTAGTTTCAGTTTTTATGGGCTAATGATTAAATAGTAAAAAGGTTATTTAAATATTATGCATTGGTTTTGAGTTCGATTAGGTGGTTGCAACTTTAAGCGAAAGTACAATCTTTAATCTTGATTTCGAAACCTTAGTATGATCAGCATTGCAACCGTAGTTTCTATTGGGAATTTTGTTTTAATAGCCACTTTAAACATTAAAAATTTTGTAATAATTGAAATGAAGTCTAATAATGTTTTTTAGTACTAAATAAAGTATCGCATATTGAAGAAAGTTATACATATGTAATGATGAAAGAAATCTCAAGCTCAAGCTCAATATAAAGTTCAAATAAAAGTTGTTATGTGATGCAAAAGCTCAAAGCTCGCCATTTTTTGAGCTTAGGTTTGTAAGCTCAAGTTCAAGTTTTATCCAAAGAGCTTCTTGAGCTTGTGTTATTAATTAATAGACAAACATAAAATGTTTCAAATTCCGTACATCAATTAAATATTTTTGTTTTGAAAAAAATTTAAAAAGTATAAAATACTTAAGCTTAATTGCAATTTTTTGAGTTAAATTAAGTTAGATTTCAAGTGATTTTTAAAAATTTTTTGTAACCTTTAAGCTTACAGCCAAGCTCATATCCATTCACAAACAAGTAAGCTTAACCTCTAAAGTACATTTCATTTTTGAAGCTCAGTTCAATTTTTTCCAGTATTTAGCTTAAGCTCAGCAAGTTCAATTTCAAGCTCTGGAAAAATTAGCTTTCTCTCATCATTATACATATGTTCTCATAAATTCATAAAGTAATCCATGATTATTCGACTGAGCGTAAACATGTTAAATAAAACAATGAGTTAATAAAGTTTTCGAATGCTTATAACTTTAAACTTCAAAATTAGAAACTAATTATTTTTAAAAGATCATAAAATTTTTATTAGCCGACTCGTTCGTTTATTATTGAAACATTAAGATAAGATTTTAAAAAAACTAAAGTTAATGCCACTTTAATTATAAATCAAATTTTGTTATTTTAACCTAATTTGCCAGTTTTTAGTAACTTTTTGCCATTTTGAGTCTGTAAATCACTATTTTTACAACTAAAACCGGCATTCGCCAATTAAATTTTATTCTTAAAATTTGCAATTTTGCCTAAATTTGCCTATATTGACTAGGATTTTGGTATTTTTTTGCTATTTTAAGCTGTATAAGCACTATTATTAAGCGAAAAGCGGCATATGCCACTCACATTTCACTTACATATTGACCTTTCTTTGTATTATCGCCTATCTTTCCAGAATTTTGACCTTTTTTGATCCCTTTATTGCCAGTTTTGAAGCAATTTTGGCAATTTTTTACACTTTTTTTTGTCCTTTTTGACCAAAAAATCAATTTATTAACATATGAAATAGTAGTAAATCCCTTAATTAACATAAGAATTTGGTAAAATCCCTTTATTAAGTATAGAACAAAATCCCTTAATTAACAAAAGTGTGCATGGACGGACGGTCGAATCCATATATCTGACAATTATGCAAAGTCAGATAAATAAATGAAAATTAATATTTTAAACTGGAATATAGTTTTTAAATTAATTTTATTAATACGATCAGTAGTAAATGCTTCATATTTTGGATAACCACAGCAACAGGCTGTATCAAAGTTTTTTTTGTAAATTTAGAGACGATTATTTTGATTAACAAGCTTAAAATTAAAAGTACATATAAATAGCTAGACAAAAAAATTAAAGGTTACATTCCATGTAAAACCAAGAGTGGAACACACATATGATGTTCTTTCTGCAGATTCTATTCTGTTCCACCAGACCATAGTAACCATATTATCACAAAATCCTTCATTAAACACAACAAATAAAATAAGAACTACAATAGAATTCATCTCTTTGAGTATTAATTTGTGACTTACTATAAGAGGTTTCTCTTCGAATGAGTCTAAATAAAGTATTTTCTGATTAAGGCTATGAGTTTTAAGTGAAACAAAATACTTTTATCCCAATTTAATTGAATTTGTTTATTTATATACAATAGACTAGTAAACAGATATCCGAAATGTCGGGTTCGGGTCGGTTATCCTACAAATATTGTCGGTTCGGGTCGTGTTGGATACAAACTCGTCGCGTTAGGGTCAGGTTTTAAAACTTTAAACAATAAAATCCGAACTCGAAAAATCCTAATGAATTTGCTAATGAAATTCCTATAAACAAAAGTAATAACTTTTGAATTGTTCGTTAGCTTATTTCATAATTCTAAAAAAATTAAAGAGTTGTTTAAATTTGTCTAAATGTTTAAAATCATATTTACAAAAGTAATAAAGTTTATAAATATATCGTAATGCAATTCTAATCATTTATATGAGTCATATCCTTTATATTGCATTTAAATATATCAAACAAAATACTTAACTTAGAAAATTAACAATTATTTTAAAATAAAGTAATTTTTAAGATAAAGTATAAATTATTAAAAATCAGAAAATGATTGAAATAAGTTTAAGTGATTCTGTGACTGATTTATGTTCATCAGAATCCAAAAAAAGTGCATCCCTTTTTTACGAAAAAATAGAATCTAAAAATAAAGAAATTGATAGTGGTTATGGAACAGTTAATTAAATCGAAAAGTTATAGAATAATTTTAAATTATAAATTTTTAATTTTAACAAAGAAAATAAAATATTCTTTTACCTTATATTTTATTGTTTATTTTCGGGTCTGATCGGGTTTAAGTCCATCGCGTTCGGGTTGGGTCGTATACAAGCCTGTCGGGTTCAGGGCGGGTTGGGTTCTGAAACTTCTGACGATTTACTAGTCTAATATACAACAATACATGCTTAAAATTTTGAATTGACTTTTTATAGAAAATTAACAATTTTTTTGAATATTACGTAAATTTACAATAAAAAATCCGAAAATATTAATTTTTTAGAAATGCTATTCTATTTAGTTAAACATTTTTAAAAATTATAAATAAAGTTGATAACCACAAAATATTTAAATTTATAAAATCAGTAATATTAAGTTAAATCTAAATCAATAAATAACAGTATAACAAATTTTTCTCTACAGTTAACCTAAGAATTTCCGTTTTTTACATAAAAATCCTATCTTTATTTATAGCTGCTCTAAGCGATACAAGATAAGTAACCCGGAATTTCCTGTTTTAGTTTAAATTAAAATGTATTAAAATTTGCAATTTTTTAAAGAATCTAAATCTAAAGGAAATAAATATTATGATTTTGTATTAGTTGTACTAAAAGCAGTTATAGCTCATCTAAAATTTTAACAAACTCCACACGGTACAGTTGTTACTAGGAACTTATGTATTCCAGACGGATGTTAGTTACCATTTACCTAAAAAATTATCCTTTAGTTACAATAAGATTTTTTAACTTGCATTTCCTGGTTAAATTTAAAATAAAGCAAGAATGAACATTAATGCGCTCACTTTGACTTTAAATCTATTGTTGGCTTACATTATTGATTTCTATTTTTTAATCAAACAAAACTTTTAATTATTATTGTTTCGATAAATTTTTTATGTGCTTTAATACATTGTTATAAATAGTACTTCAGTGAGTACTAAGGATATTAGTATACATTCATAGTTTAACTGTCGAAGAGGGAACATCAAAATTGTGTTATAGATACAATTAGACGTGTGTCATAACGTGTTTTAGTATAATTAGTAAGACGTGTGACACCAAAGTATACTCATATTTACTCCGATATTAACCATTTTTTACATTAGTTCTACCTTAACACAACCGGAAGTCACTATACTTTAAAATTAGCTATACATTAACACTATCGGAAGTCCCCATACTTTTACATTAGTTATACTTTAACAATGTGGAACGTCCGTAAACTTTGGCATTAGCGATACACTGTAGACTAAAACCTGATCATCTTTATTTTTATACACCACCTCTAATATTATAAAACTTGGGTTAGGTTTAGAACAGTCCCTCTAACAGCGTTCGATAGGTTAAACATAATCGCTACCATATACATAGCTCCTCCTCTATAATCGTTCATTGGTATTTTGACGTGCTCAACTATAGACTATAGACGTAAACCGGATGTCACCAAAACCTACCACGTCTACTGATGTGATTTAAAAAGTTCCTTAACTTTTAATTTTTTAATTATTATTTAAAAATTAAAAATCTTCATAAATCGCCTGACGATGACTAGAAGTGTCTAGTCGAAAAGTTGAGCAACTTAAACTTCAAAATGTAGAGCATTAAAATTATTGAAAAGTCAAAATAAACTTTTCCGACAGTATAAAACTCTCGATTAATAAAATTTTAAACAATTTTATTTTGTTTTTAAAATTTTCAAATGTATTTTCTTTTTAATTTGGGCATTTTTAGCTTTAATTACGTCACTTATTTATACTAGATTGCCGATATATAAACTGATGACAGTTCACCAAGATTGTGAATTACCCGAAAGACTTGCATCAAATAATTTTTCTAGATACTTATAACGATTGATCTTAGAATAATTCAAGCGTAAACTACTTTTTGTTGTGATCGCTTTGGTTCAAATTAATTAATTCATCGTTTAATATATTTTGTCAATTATAATGTTAAACGACCTTTGTCAACAGAATGATTTGTTTTCCAAAAATAGAAATTATCATTTTATACAGCGTTTTTGTAATCCATATCGTGTTTTTAACCGAAATATTTTATAAAAAGAAACGATTAAAAAGAATAAAAATGTTCTAAAGATTGTAAGACTTCAATAAGCCATACAACACTAATAATTTAATATTCGATACATGATGCGAAAAAAGAGGGAGATATGTCTTTGTTGGTCAGCTGATTAGATGAAATGCTTCACTTGACATGATCTCCGATAGTAAAACTATATTTTTTATTTTTGTAATCATTATGAATTTTACGCTTTTATTATTCCTTATCAGATGTCAAGGCTACATGTATTCTAGTAGATTTAAATATGTTTTCAGATTTTGGTGTAATTAAACCGAATTTCCACTATCTAAGTGTGAAACAAGTTAAAGGTATGAAAATTAATTAAAAAATCTTCAAATTTTTATTTGAAGATTGTGAAAATAAATATTACTAACGAAGGAATGTTTAAGGTGTAATTTGATATAATTTTACTTTTTATTTTAGTTAAATATCAACATAAACAAATTTATTAGCTTTAATTTCATCCGTCATAAATAATGTTCCAGATCAGATAATGAATGCAGTTAAATTTTATTTTAAGTCTTATTATTAATGAATAAAAATATATGTTTGATTAATACATTGTTGTAGTATTTTGTTTGAAACTTTGGATCTTGTAACTACAAAATTTAAACCCAAAGCAACATATTAATTAAATAAGAAAACTTGGCCCAGGTTTCAAACCATTAAAATAAGTAAAATCATTTGCAGTTAAACTATATTCATAATATTTTTTATCTTTACAGTTTAATTCTTATTACGATTCCATTTATTGTTATTGGAGCCTAAATAAATTATCTTGTTCTAAATTGGATAATAAACTAGAATGAACATTAGTATGAAGAATAAATATCTGCATTTCTTTTGCGCTAAAAAAAATTATATTGTTACTTATTATTTTTGTTATTTTGTTTCTAAACAAACAAAACTTTTAATTATTATTGTTTCCATGAAAATTTTTATGAGCTTTAAAACATTGTTTTAAATAGTACTTAAAGTGAATGTTAAGTATATTATTTATTCATTCTTAGTTTAGCTGTCGACAAGGTAACATCAAAATTGTGCTTCAAGAAACAATTAGGCGTGTGTTATAACGTGTTTTAGTATAATTAGTAAGACGCGTGACACCAAAATATACCCCGATATTAACTATTTTTGACACAATTTAAGCCCTGTTTTGCGAATTTTAAAGCCAAATAAACCCCATTTTTATTTATTTTTGGCCAAATTTAAGCCCTTTTGCCAGTATTTAAGCCAATTTTGACACATTTTGACTCAGTTTTTGCCCAATTTAGACCTAATGTTAGCCTACAGTCAGAGTCACGGACATTGCAAATCCAATAGGTGACTTTTTCAAAGTGAGCTAAAAAACAGTTTCCAAAATTTTTAAAGGGAATAAATTTAAAAGTTTTATTATTTATATTAGACTATTAGTTTTTACTTGTTACCCTATACGCTATTTTTAGGGAATTACATGTGGATACTACATTTGGCATGTGATAAAAAATTTTAACCTTTACTGAGAACTCCAAAAATATCAAGTTCATAATAATCCTAATGTCGTAAATGGCCGCAAACAAACAAAGTTTGAATTTTCTGATAGACATGTTTTTTGAACTTGCTTTTAGATGTTGCGTTAGTCGCCGTTTTATTCGCCACTTTTTACGTTTAATATATTTTTATTTCATTGTTCAAAAAATTCAATATTCTGGTTTGACATTGTTTGTCTGACCGTACCGATATTCGCAGTCATATATTAATAAAGAAATTCATCATATTTATTTTAAAAATTAAGGTATTTTGCATTTTTCCGTTTTGTTTAGAATCTACTATGTTTAGTGCATTTATTATATTATAAGAAAAGTGAGCTCTTTATAAATATTTCGTTCTTGATTTAAATTGGACTAGCGCACCTAATTTTTAAAATGCTACACGTTAATCAGTTTCACAGCACTTAAATCAAGAATTTCTTTAAGCTGTGCGTTAACTATTATTTAAATAAAAAATAATTCGAGTTTGATGGTTTTAATTTCTATGAACTATTTAATTCATATTTTAGTCATTTTGTATTGTAACTTAAACATTATTTAAATGTGTTTAAATTAATATAAAAAGTTGTTTAAATTAAAGCAGAAACTTTTAGTCTGTATAATATAATTAATTTACTATCAATCCATCCAACTATCTAACGGCTATTAATATAGTTTACGCTTTCTTTGTTTATTAATAATCAAATGGTTAGTATCTTTACCAGGCAACCCAACTTATTTAGCATTCACAGTTCTCGAACTAAGTAAATATATGTATCGTATGCATTATGAATGTTTTAAAAAATATTGTCGAAATAATATTAAACTTGCATATACAAAGACAGATAGTTTTCTATAAATGAAATCAAAAGTTATTTCAGATTTTATACGATTGAAAAGTAAATTGAATCAATTTGAATATGGTAATGATGAATGTAAATCTACAGGTAAATATTACAAAATTGTACACTTGAAGAATAATACATATTCTTTCAACTTGAGAAAAATTCATTGATTTGTAACCATCAAATTAGTAAAATTAATATTTACACCTTTTGATGATAAAAGATATATATTAGAAGATGGAATTAATACAACACCATATGGTTATAAAAATAATTATATGTAGATTATTGAATCTAATGTATCATATTAATAACATTGATAATTGAGCAAAATTTTTAATACTTTTTAATTATATAACAATTTTGATATTATAAAGTTAAGATCATTAAATGAGAGTTATACATATAATTCTATGATCATTTTTAACCATTTTTCTATGACCATTCGCTGGTGTCGAAAAACTTAGAAAAGCCAAGCAACATATTTATAAATCAAAAAGCTAATGAAAACTTCAATGAAATCTAGTCCATTCATAGTAATAAATAACAAATGCAGTTAAACTTTATCCATAATATTGTTTATCTATACAGTTTTATAAAACATACCATAAAATTCTCAATAATTTTGTTAGAAAATATTTTTTGTAACCCAAGCCACATCATCACTAAGTTGTCTCTGAAATCTTTGGAGTATAATGGTATAATAACATAGAATACGAATGGTTGATGGTGTTTTATATACAACATATCTGATAGAATTTTAAATACTCGATTAACTTTAACTTATAAGATAGAAGTTGAACAATTTGACCTTATTTTCCGATACTATTAGCTCATGAAGTCTGTTAATTTACTCATTTTTACTCGCTGTGTCTTCTAAAAAGCTCAAAGTGTGAATTCTATGTAGGTGCAACTAAACTGTAACGTTGAACAGTAATATTCAAAAGTTTAATTATAACTGCTAATTCTCTTTCACAATTGCTTTATCAAGTTTGAAAAATTTTAGAATAGGCTATGATTTTTAATTTGTTTTTGTCTTTCAATAAAAATATAAGCAAACAATGTAAGTTTTCTGTTGAAAACAAAATTTTGAAAAAGAATAGTTTAATTTTTTTGATTTAATTGGCATAAGATATCACTAATAAAATTTATGGAATTTTTGTTAAATAAATCTCTATTTTAAACAATAATAAAATCAAAATTTTTTAAGGATTATAGACAATCTAGACATCTAGAACTTTATTAAATCATATATATTTTAATACAGAGTTTCAAGCTCCTACACTTTTATAGGCGTCAATTAAATAAAATGTGTCTTTTTTGATTAGTTATCATAAACTTTTGAAATACATTTATTTAAAAAGAAACAATAGAAACTTTGTTTCGGTGTTAAACAGAAGAAATAAATGCATCATATTTGGTGTAAGATAATGAATTAAAATAACTGCGCAAAACGTATTTTTAAAACTAACAATACGTTTTATTTTGTATTTGCCTGTTCTTATTATGCTAACAAGTACAATGTTATATCTTTGAATCAGATCAATTGATTCACCTGCAACTTATGGAAACTGTTAGCGCCTTATTTATACATCAAGAATTCGACTCGGTTTTGTCTTATAAGACTGTTCTTATATGTCTTTTAACATTATGTTACGTTTTAATAAAAACCCATTTCTCTTTTTAGTTTACTCATGGTAATGGTTTGTATTTTGACAATCAATGAAGCTGAAAATTTCTAATCAAAGCATTCTAGGTTTTCAGGAAACTTTTATATTTCTCAAATATGCAATTGCTCCAAGACCAAGATCGTTTTCGATATGAGTAATTCAAATATAATTAATACTTTTAAATTAGCAAGATAAGAATAAATTTTATTTCGAAGATATTAAAGAAGCATTTTCATTTCAACTTAACATTGTATAACAGGTAATAAAAATATCAATTGCAAAAATCTTGTACCAGTTGAAATGGCACCAGCACTTGAGTTTAAATAACGAAGAAATGAATGAGTCCTCGAGATTGTCAAACCCGATCATCCAACTACTAGGAAAAAAAATTATCACGTAATAAAGTATTTGGTCACAAGTCTTTAATCTCACATCAAATCCAATCTATATTTTTTCTGTTTAATATTGAGTTTTCTAATAAGATTAAAATATCCTTATTATGGTTGAAACTTTGTTGTTATTAGCAAATAACATTAACAACAATTGCCGAAATTTCCTACGCAAACAATCATTTATCACCAATAAGTTTTTTGCGTTCATAATTTCTAGCTGTCACTAATTCGACTGCTTTAAAAGATGGAACATTCTGCTTTCACCCTTAGTAAATGTATTGAATGCAGCTATATGTATCGAGAATAAAATGTTTATATTTCTAAGCGCAGTGTTGACGGATTTAATCCATTAACTCGTAAGTTCTTCGTGTGTATTTTAAAAACATTTTAAGATTTTTTAGTTTAGATCATATAACTATCAAATGCTACTTGTATTCTTTATTAATTTTATGAACAAATTCTTTGTACCATAAGTTTATATTTTCTTTTTAATATTAGGTTCTTGGGAGTTCTATAACTTTTAAAGTAAACTCTTCAGAAAGTTCATTTTCTGACAGAAGTTTGATTCTTTCTGTAAATGGCATCGCAGGCTGTCGGAACGAAAATTTATATGAAACCTTATCACCCTAAAACCTTTTGCAAGAAATTAAATGCTTTATTATTTTTATTCGAATTAAACACTCATCATTAGCTGAGTTGTCAGTAACGATGTACCCGTCTATGAATCGAATTAATTTTTCAGTTGATGTTTCTTCATATTTTGAAAAAAGGGAGAACCACGTAAACAGAATTAAGTTCTTAGGACTACGCAACTCGTATAGATGAATCAGTAATTTATTTGTTACAAAGTTGTCCATTTGGATTCGAAACATTACGAAAAAAGTTCACTTTCCGGGATAAATAATTTATTACTATCGCTATTCAATAAAAATGTTTCCAAAAAAATTACAACTTTAGTTATATTATTTTTTACAATTAAAGAATTTTCAAATTACATTGTTAAGAAACTACAAAAAACTTCAAAATATGATGTTCAATGTGAAGTCTAGATCACTACTTAACCTGATTTCCGTAAATACACTCTTAAGTACTTATTCAACAATTCTTTGAATAATACATTAGAGTCATTTTCCAAAAAATTACAATTTTTATTAACAAACTTGCTAACAAGCTTTTGTGTAACAATATTCACACTTAGTTTAGAAATTAAAAAATTAAAAACAAAGAAAAAATCAAAATAAGTAAAAATATATGATATAATTGAAAAAAATTGAAAAAATGAAATAAATTTATAAAAATTAAAAAATTAAAAAACTTATAAAAACCAAACAGCCTTTAGACCAACAGAACTACGGACATACATGTCAAATACAATAGCTCAACTTTTACAAAGTGAACTAAAAATTAATTAAGTTAAATATAATTGTGAAAATTATAGTGTTCATAAAATTTGACATAGTATATAAAGCATTCAAATTTGTTCGTCTCATTTAATTTGAAATATATAACTTAACAAATGATATAATTGTTTTGGATTGATAAACTTAATGTTTTGTTATATGGAAATTAGTTTTAAACTTAGCTATAAAGTTTTGGAATAGAAAAGTAATCTTATAGAAAATGACAAACAAATTAATTGAGACTTTATTTTCTTTTGTAGTTTCATTCTTTAATTCTCTAATTTCTAATCAGTTTCGAGATTTATTATGTCGTCAAATTTTGCACGAAAAAGTTATACAGCTGATAAAATATTTATAATAATCAGAAAACAAATTAGTAAACCAAAATATTTAAAAATATTACTCAAATAACTTAAAAATTGACAATTTGTAAATTTTAAAATTAATTAAATATAACATCATTTAGTTCTGACTTTGCTTTATAAATAAATAGATTATGATTATTTTTTTGCTAATAATGAGATATTATTGTTAAAAAATATAAAAATGAGGTCGAACATGGTCAATATTTAAGGAAATAAGGCGATTAATGCAAAACAAAATTAAACATTAGTATCCCGCTAACTTTGATAGTAATATTAACTTACATATAGTTAAGTTGATAAAATCTAAGCGGTGCACATATTATATAAAAATCTAGAATTTATAGATTACAGTCCCTTTCTAATTCTAGTTATAAATATTATCTTCCGATTAGATTTTTCATATTTTTTCCACACACGAACATATAAAGAATGTATATAGTATAGGCGACTATTAAATCTGTCACCTAAAAAATATGAATGCAAATTAAAGATGGACAGGATATGGGACCATTTAATCGGTAAAAAAACCTTTCTCATAATTTTTACTTTTGATTAACATAGTCAAGTAAAATATCTGAATAATCCTTTTTTAATAAACGCATTTAAACATTTTTTAAAATAATTTCTTATTACGTTTTCTACTATTTTAATTTTTTAAAAATTTTTGGATTTTACTAATAATGTTCGATTTGTTTTGAAGCATTTTTCAATTTTTATAAAGGGTTTTACGGTCAACGAACATTCACAATTCTATTTTTATAATTTTTAAAGATCAGAAAATAATTAAACATCTCGTACATTACTTTTGTCCAAATAATTATCATTGGTGATAAATTTTATAATTTTTACCTACTTTAAAGTTGTGTAACTTTTAGATGTGATTATAAAAAATATAATTAATAAGTTTTTTTTATTTTCCGCTTACATATTGAAATCAACCAATTACTAATTTGATAATAAATTCCAATAAAAGAAGTACAAAAAATTTTACTTCAAGAATCTATTTTCAGTATTTTAAACTACAGTTTATTATTACTACTTACAATAAAATTCTTAATACTTCTTTAAAATTATCTTATTATTTGTATTTTCGTTTAAATTCACTAATTTAATCAACTTAAAGTAGTATCATATCTATTTTAATAAAATAAATGATATTTTGTATTGAGAAAAACAGTTCTATAAGTGTAATTAAAATGGTTGTTTATTTATTATGCAAATTAAGGAATCTCCATTAAATGAGCATGAAACTATCACCGAAAGCCGAAACCTACCTACAGTTATTAAATAAGTTACAAAGATTTTAAAGACGAAATTAAAAAACTTAAGATTTATTGATAGTTTAAGATACCAACAAATGCCATTAAAAAAATTATTACAACCGTTTGGTTTCATTGAACAAAAAGTTGAGTTTTCACATGGTTTAAATGCACTAGGAAAGTATAACTATTATGGACGATCACCAGCGTTGTGCTATTATAAGTATGACAAAAACGAAACGGTGGATTTCTTTTATTAAATATAGAAAAAAAAGTAAAAAATTTAATGTTAGTTAATACGGATGCGTCTGTTAGTCCTGGAGAGCTTTGGAAAACAGTTCTAGTAGAAGATGGAAAAGGAGAGTATTTCGACTAAAATGGTTTGCCAACATTGCACGCAGGTTTGTCGATTACTGGGATAGATATTGCACTAATGTTTGCAGTATTAATAACACTGCTTTAATCTGTTTAACATGTTTTAATTGCGGTCAATATTGCGAGGCGTACATAAAATTTAGATTTCTTTGTCATAATTATAACAGCTTATATAATATTGCTCTTACGCGAGCGAGCTCAGATTCTATTATTCTTTTTTATATTAAATTATAATTTCCATATTATACATTAAAAAGCATTAAGGCTAAACCAAGTTTTATTTATTGGGCTGAATAGGCTTGTTTTGTGTCTTGTTTTTATTCTCTGAAAATTATCAGGCTCTTGCTGGACCAGGACAACCTATGGAACTGATTCCTTAAACTTAAAATATTTCACGTTAAGACAGTCCCAAAATATGATCGGAAATCACTATGAGATTGAATATTATATAAAACAGAAGACTTTATTTTTAATATGATATACTATGACTTTTTTAAATTTTTAGGATATTACGGGGCATAAAGTTAGGGATATTGAATCGTTTTATTTAAACTCCGTATTGTGGAAAACTATACGCGTTATCTTAATGATTATTTTTTGTATATTTCATCTGACATTAATAAAAAATGTACAGATATTATCACTTTAATATTTTTAAAATGATCTATGAAAGAATAAATTTGTAGGAATTAATAAACTTTTAATGTTACATTTCCAGCTTTAAATACATTCTAGTTCTACTAGATTTTGAATTTTAAAATCTAACAGTTTACTTTATTAAATATTTTAATTCAGGTTTCGTTCGTTGAGTTCTAATTGGATGTTAAAAACTTTAAACGATACTACATTTATCTATAATCTTTACTCATAATTCCTAAACCTTATTGCGATCCATTATAAACGTTAGTTTTATTCGGAATATAGCATAATCATTATAAAAAAATAGTAGGATTTAAGGTAAATAAAAATACATTAATTGAAATGCAATTGTAATTGCAATCCCGAAATGGAAACAACACTAAGTGAGAAATAAGTGTGAAAATTAACAAAAAACAAGAACGACACATTCATAGAGAGCTCACTTTCGGGTTATAAATCTTTTCTTTTCGTGTTTATTCTTCTCTAAATATGAGAATGCGAACACCGCCACAGACGGACGGACGGACGGACGGACATACTCAAATCCATAAGCTCGCCTTTGTCTACACAAAGTGAGCTAAAAATTCTAATCATAATATATCTCAATTTATTTAATCATTACTAATAAAATTAATAATATTGACTAAAAAGGATTTAAATAATTTTTAAGTGCATTCTTGAAATATTAATTCCAAATAAAAAAATCCATAAATGAGAAAAAAAAGTT
>JAQIXJ010002338.1:0-16225 GCA_034700185.1 Phthiracarus laevigatus | reverse complement strand
ATTAAAATTTCTAATAAAAGCAAAAGTAAAATACAAGTAAAATTAAAAATTAAACAAAAAGAAAAAGCAAAAGACAATGTATATTAAAATAAAACTCAAAAGCAAAAGTAAAAGAAAAGCAAAATTAAAATTTGAAAGTTAAACAACACTACTATTAACTATATAGCATATTGAATATTATTAAAAAGTTATATTCTGTCAACTGACATTAAATTTAAATTAAAATTTTTCTTGGTTGAAAATTCTAACATTTATTTTAGATTAAGAAAAAGTAATGTGCATGAAATATTCTAACATTTATAAGATTGAAACTAGTTTTGTTTCGTTTTTTGAAAGTTGAAGCAAAAGTGGAAATTTTTATGACTTTTACTTTCGTTTTAAAAGTAAAATACAATTGAAATGAAAAAACTGTTAAAAGCTAAAGTAAAATACAAGTTAAATGAAAAATAATATTAAAAGCTAAAGCAAAATACAAGTGAAATGAAAAATAACCTTAAAAGTAAAAGCAAAGTCCAATTAAAATCAATATTGGCACAAGTAAAAGCAAAAGACAAATTATTTGACTTTTACTTTGAAAATTGTAATAAAAAGCGAAATAAAAAAGCAAAAGTAAAATAAATATTTTAATTTCACTTTTGCTTCAAGCAAAAATAAAATACAATCAAAATTAAAAATAAAATTAAAAGAAAAAACAAAAGACAATCTGAATTAGAGTAAAAGTGAAAGAAAAGCTAAATTAAAATTTGAAAATTAAACATCACTAATTGAAACTTTGACAATTATTTTCAAATTATTGATTGATAATTTATGCATATACTCCGTGAAACAAGACTCATTTCGAGTTTTTTTATCAAAAGATATGCCACATTCAATTCATCTAGAATTCTTTTGAAGTATAATGCATATAAAAAAATAAAAATGCGTAAATACTTCTCGATTTCTGAGTGTATGTTATTATAATAAATGAATAGGTAAACGATAATGATGACTAGTGATTAATAAGTTGTCCAGTTTTAAGGTAAATATTTTTTATCTAACTTTTTAAACAGATATATGGATTTTGGTATGTCCGTCTATACGTCCGTCCGTCTGACCGCACTCTTATTCTAATTAGGGGATTTTAATTTATACTTTATTAAGGGATTTTAACATTTTCATATTCTAATAAATACTTTATTAAGGGATTTTAACATTTTCATATTCTAATAAATGGATTTTAAGGGGTAACATATTCTAATTAAGGGGTTTTAAAGTAATAAAATTCTAATAAAAGGATTTTAAGCGATAACTTCTTCTAATTAAGAAATCTTAAACGATATCTAATTCTAATAAAGGATTTTCATGTTATTGGCATATAAATGGTCAAAAAAAGCCACAAACTTTGTCAAAAATTACGAAAAATAGTCAAAAAATAAAATAGAGAATATTGGAAAAATAAGGCAAAAATACCAAAATAAGGCTAAAATTAGGAACGGGATCTCCCATTTTTATTCATATACAGTCTTAAATATGTCAACAAAAATAGTCAAGATTGGTAAATAACTGAACGGAATATTCCGTTTTTATATTATCAATTTGTACTAAAGTAATAATATCCGGTAAAAATTGTCAAAAATTAAAACGATGTATTCCGTTTTTATAGTAACAATTTGGTAAAAAATGATAAAATCGCGTAAAAATAGTCAAAAAGAAGAACGGGATATTACGTTTTATTGTAATTATAAAGACTATAATTTTAAAAATAGAGTTGATTAATGGTTTGTTTTATGTAAAAACCTGAAATTATTAGTAAAAATTTAATTTTATGAAAATTAACATAAACTAATATTAGCGAGCAAACGGAGAGAGCGAGAGACCATAAACTAACTGAAATTAACTTTACAATGATCGTATCGATCTTGTTTAATATTGCTTCTGAAAATATCTTTATTACTTTTGCGTTTTTAATTAGGCTTTTACTTTTTCGTATGTTTTTAAATTTTCTTTTTGTCTATTTAAGATACTTAAGAACATCAAATTTATACTACAAGATCAAAAAACTTAAAACAATCTGTAATTCTTGTTATTATAAGTTGTAATTAATAACTTTGCAATTTTTATTGTCCGGATTATAGATAACCCCGATTATGGCAAGTAATTTTTTATGCACCAATGAGTTGCTATAAACCGGGTCATACTGTATTACTGTTTAATAATAAAATGCATATTTTATACTACACATTCTATTTCAAGCGCAGAACTTCCATTTAATAAATAATATAATATTTGTACTATAAATTTTTACACCCTAAGCTTAAGTACATGCGTGCCTAATAACCGGGATGTCCCTGAGTGGGCAGAAGGGGTTAACCCCCCACCCCAAGAATTCTCAAAAAGATGACCCCCTTTAGCTAAAAAATGAAAAGTGACAACTCTATGGGGGAAAATATTTTTTAATGCTTTTTTGACCGATAGCAGAAAAATTGTCTAAACCCTTAAAACTCCAACAACACCTAGCACTGCACAAACCCCTAAAACTCCACCAACCCTTAGCACTGCCGAAACCCCTAAATCTCCACCAACCCCTAGCACTGCCGAAACCCCTAAATCTCCACCAACCCTTAGCACTGCCGAAACCCCTAAAACTCAAATAACCCTTAGCACTGCCGAAACCCCTAAAACTCCACCAACCCTTAGCACTGCCGAAACCATTAAAACTCAACCAACCCTTAGCACTGCCGAAACCCCTAAAACTCCACCAACCCTTAGCACTGCCGAAACCCCTAAAACTCCACTAACCCCTAGCACTGCCGAAACCCCTAAATCTCCAACAACCCTTAGCACTACCGAAACGTTTAAAACTCGACCAACCCCAAGCACATTGATTTTTACTCTAATAAAGGGATTTTGACCTAATTCTAATGTTAATTAACGGATTTAGGGTCAAAAAGAACAATAAAAGGTCATAAAGAAATTAAAATGGTCAAAAATACAAAATTTATGTTCAAAAGCATCTACGGGGTCAAAAATGAATAAAATTTCATAAAAATAGGCAAAAATTCAAGAAAAAATAGGCGAATTTACACAAAAATCGGCATAATCTATTTTAAAAATTGAGTGGCATATGCCGCTTTATGGTGTAAAATTTGCAAATTTCAGGCTAAATATAGCAAAAAAAGACCCAAAAAAACTGACAAAATTAACAAATTCAGGCTAAAATGACCAAAATTTGATAAATATTTTAAGTGGATTATGCGGCTATTTACAATTAAAATTGGGATATTTAGATTAATAAAACTTAGTGTTGATTTATTAAATAAGAATTTAAAACGAATATAATATAATTGATTATTTGTTTTATAAATTTATTAAATATAGATAGAATAGAATAAACCATACTAAAATTTAAGCAAATAGACCTGATTGTGTTCGAAATTCAATTTATTTTGCTAATGAGTAAATGCTATTAAAATTAAATAATAGTAAACTAATCGTAGCAAATCTAAGTTTAAATGTTTATTTATTGAACCATGATTAATATCATTTTTATTAGAGATTAGTACACAACCCATCAAAATAAAAAATCAGATCTCCGGCTAAAACAGAATAATAAATACTGCCATCGTGTCTAAAAGTGCCGAACGAATTTTTATCGCCTTCCACATCGGTTGTCACATCACTTCTATATATTTTTATCGCTTTTATGTGCCAGTTTAGGCCATCAATAAAATTAATACAAGAATAGAGGTTCAATAAATTAAGACTTTTTTTAAACAATATAAATAATGATTAATTTTTCGAATATTAAAGAATTCTATTCAGAGTTTCTCAGTTAAAGGAGGCGAGCCGAAACTCACTGAAAAAAATGACTCTGATCTAAAGATTTATAAACGGCGGGAGAGGCTTGGAAATTCTGCATTGACGATCTTGTCAATCTGTTGCGAACATTGAACGCAAATTGAACGAGAAAGCAGACTATCGCTCTTTCAATCGCGAGTATCGGGCAATGGTCTTAATATTGCGATGATTGTTGAATACCTTATTCGTTATTCGGATTTTGCACTATGACTGTGAGGGCATAAACGTAGTCGTGTAATCATTTGCCAGTCTATGAAGTATTAAAATGAATTCTCAGTCGCGGAAACAACTCTCACCAAATCCATCGCTGAGCTAATTATGCATCTTTAGAAATTGCAAATTTGCGCTATTCTAATTTACACAAATAAAATTAATTTAACCACAATTTTGGTTCCTAAATTGAGAGACAACAGATATACGAGCGAACGAAATGACGGACGGACAGAAATCCCAAATAGAATAGCTGACATTTTCAATGTGAGCTAAAAAATGATAGAACGCTCTTATGTCTAAAATTAAAATTTATAATAGCAAAACGATTACTAATAATAACTGGACTGTTAATTTTTCCATTTATATTTTTAATGAGTGCGCACTGTATGTTTTAAATTTAGATCCAAAGTTTTAAATTTAATCAAATATTAGTTATGATAAAATTTTAGCAAATATTGAATCCGTAATAAATTTTAATTTTAAAAACCTTAATTTAAAATATTATAGAAATGATCTATTTAATATCCTAAAACATCCTAAAAAATAAACTATAATTTATCTAACTCTGATAATTTGGCATTGAAGCAGCTAAAAAATTTATTAAGTTTAAATTTTAGTAAAATAATGTACTGATATCGACTAAGTTTAAATCTTTTTTTTCATTAAAGAGTTAAAAATAAAATTAAATAAAATATTAAAATATAATAAATTCTCACATTGCTTTTTTTAAAGTTGTACTATAAAGCTCTAAAAGACATGCTTTTATTATACTGTACTTACAGCATTTGTGAATTAGTGATTGAAAATATTTAATTTTTCAAATCCACTACCGTTCCATTACCGCACTCAAAAATTTTACCGCCATTCCAGTACCGGTAAACAAAATTTTTTTCATTCCATTACCGTACCATTACCGTGAATTTTTACTATTCCACACATAACCGTTCCACAATTGAAAAATTTTAGCTCTACAAGCAACCAATTTGGATCAATTTTTTTCCGTGATTAGTTGTATATTGAAGTAAAAAAAATACTGATTATTTATTGTCTTAAAAAATAGTATTAAAAACTGCAAAAGAAATCGTTATTTGATAAATATATTACTTAAACTTTCTTTATAAAATCAGACTATAAACCACACCCATTCCTTTACCGGAAAACAAAATTATTTTCATTCCATTACCCTGCAATTTCCTGAGCTGATCTCCAATTCTACTACCATTCCACGGTAATATAACTAAATTTTCAATCAATAATGTGAATGGCAAGCGCACCAATATTGCGTGAGATTCTACATTCTGGTATGTTATTGCACTTTCCGTACTTTCAATCCTCCTAAACTTCCCTTAAACTAATTTGTTTATTTTTGCGGAGTCACTCAGTAGAATGGCTATTATTTTTCTTCTAATGGTATAATTGTATCTCTTACCTCTGGTAAGAAAATACGGGCAAAAAAATGGCTTACGTAAGGAAATATATTAGACAAAATGTCTATTTTATAAACTGTAATACAATTATAATATAATTTTAAAGATATAAAATATACCCGTTTCAAATTAGATTTGGCAATTTATTGCGACTAATTTTTAAACTTGTCAAAGTGATATGCGTTATTGGTTGGCTAAGGTTAAATTTTTTAAAACAAGAGACAAGGCTAAGAGTAAAATTTGAAGAACATTATAGAGCCCTAACTTAGTTTCAAATATTTTTTAATTAAATAGTTAACTACATTTTAATTAGAAATTAGAAATTAATTGCATTAACTTTACTCCAAAACTAACTAATTATTTTGTTTTTCACAATTGTAGTGATGGAAAAACAATGAGAAAACAAAAATGAATAAAAAATTCGGATCATTTATGGGATTTTGGCATTGACCTATTCACAAATCACAATTTAATTTTCACAATAAAATTGAAATAAGTAAAAAAATCGAAAAAATTCCTTCAAGTAATGGACAATTAGTTGAACCATATAAAAATATTTTTAAATTAGATATTAATAAATTCTGCATCAATTTTTTAATTCTAATGGTGAGCTTCATTTTTAATAACTGATTGAACAATACATTATAGATTTTATGATCTTGTATATAATATTCCAATTCTCATATATTTTCTTAAATGAAAATAACTTTGCTGTAGTTTGAGTTAATGCAGTTTCGTGAAAGAATCACAAAAAATAATAGCTCCTCAGATTTCAACCTATATGTTGAAGAAAGACAGTAGGCTAGCTTTTAATAAAAGAATGTAATTATATCAACCAAGTTAAAATTATATTTTAACAAGAGTTAAAATAAAATTAAATGAAAAATTAAAATATAATTACGTTATATTACATATTATTGCCGTTTTAAAATAGTTTAAAATGTCTATTTTATTGTCTGTAATGCAAAATAAACTTAATTTTTAAAGTTCTAAAACAATCACGTGTCATGTTCCTTTTGGTAGTTTACAATAACTGATCTATAAACATATCAAAGTTATAAGTGCTTTTGGTTAGATAAGCTTATATTTTTAAAAATATACAAGTTGAGGCAAAGAGAAAAAACTTCTTATTTATTGAGAATCGCGGTTATCTCAGAGAACGCGTAAGATAATAGTTGCGTTTAAATATATCGGGACTATACCCTAATTTAGTTTTAGAACTATATTATTAATCGATATATTTAGCTGTTAATAATTGCAGGTAACTATTTTTAATCCGTTTGTTGCTTACTATTTTTCTAATATGGCAAAAAATGTTCAAAAGGGTTGCAACGTAATCTACAAATAGTTATTGAAATAACGGTGCAATGTTACTAATATAGTAAATAGTACATATAAAATTAATCTAATTAAGAGTAAAGTTAATGTGCGCATCCTCTATACCATAACAACAAAAACTTATAGTTTTTGGCGCATAATAAACGTAAATATTTATTGTGAGTTTGTATAAGTTTTCAGTGCGCTAAATATAATTAAAATTAACCTTAATTTTATTAAAAAAAATGTCTAAAAGGGTAAAAAAAATTTAATATATATAAATATGATTAATAAAAACTGATTTTAATAAAATTCATCAATAAAATAAATCAATGGATGCAAGTATTGTAATGATGTGTTGATCATTACAATACTTGCATTAATAAAATGGTATTAAACGACTGTTCCCTAATTTTTAATTATAAAATAATAATAAAATAATAATAATAAAATTAATAATAATAATAAATTCATAATAAAAAATTTTTAATAAAATAATTAAATTTATAATTAAATTAAGTAAGGCTATAGGTTTAATATATTTTATATCAAAAAAATTTTTGGGGTAAAATATATTAATTATATAACGGGTATGGGTGTGGGCTATAAAAATATTTTAATAAATTTATTAAATTTCTAATTAAATTAAGTAAGGTTATGGATTATATATATTTTATATCAAAAAAATTTTGATATAAAATATATTAATTATATAACGGGTATGGGAGTGGGCTATAAAAATATTTTTAATAAATTTATTTAATTTCTAATTAAATTAAGTAAGGTTATGGGTTTAATATATTTTATATCAAAAAATTTTTTTATATAAAATAAATAAATTATACAACGGGTATGGGAGTAGGCTTAGGTTCACTATCGTAGAAAAATAAATTTTGTAATATTAATTTAAGAATGGAAACAGGTTATGTTTTAAATCGCGCACAATAAAAAAATTTAAGTTTTAATTAATAAATTAAATTTCGGAATATGGTTGAAATTTATTACTGATTGAAAGTTAATACTTAATCTATTGGAAATTTAAATGTGAATTTTATGTTAATAGGTTAATTACAATAAGGGAGACGCCAAAAGGTTTATGATAGAAGCATTATGTGAATATTATAATCAAAACAGGCCATCGTTCAAAGGAATCAGAAAATCTCTAAATCAAATAGCTATACTTCACAAGGTTTCATACATGTCTTTGCATCAACGTGTTAGAAATAATGTTAGTTATGTCATATCATTTAACTTTAAATTAAGGATTATACTTTTAAAATTAGGTTCATATCAATGCCCAAGTCGGCAAACCCAGGCTATTAAGTGAAATTGAAGAAAAAGAATTAGTAGAATGTATTAAAATCCTTGCTAATGGCGGATTTGGACTAAATCATTCAGATTTAAGAAAATTTATTAACGAGTACTTATCCATTAAGAACATTCAAACAACTGGACCAAGTATTCCCTGGATAACACGCTTCCTAAGAAGGAATAAAGATCAATTGTCACGCAGAAAAGCAAAAACATTGCATCATTCACGAGTTAAATCAGCCTCTAAATCAAAAATTACTGATTTTTTCGATTTGCTCTCAGATCTATTCAAGGTAATAAATAATATCATTAAAATTCCAAGACTTAGTTTTAAAAATTAAAATTTTATAGGATGTTCCTACCAATTACTTGAGCTATGTTTTATGGAATGCTGACGAGGCTGGATTTTCTCCAGTATTAACACATAAAAATGTTATTGCACCTCGGGGAGCTCGTAACGTTCAAAGTATTACTTTCCATAACTCACATGATTATACAACTGTTCATGTTTGCGCAAATGGTACAATTATCATAGATAAAAATATATATATTAACTTTAAGTTTTATTTTAGCTAACGGTGATATAATGAAACCCTTTGTATTATTCAAAAAAACAATGCCGGATGAAACAAAATTATGGACAGGAGCTATTTACAAGTCAAGTTTTTCTGGTTTGATGATGACTCATAACTTTTTAGACTGGTTGCAAAATGTATTTTACCCGACTGCATCCGGTATTGTTCATCAAAACATTCCTGAATATTCTTGACCAATTTACTTAATTGTAGATGGTCATACATCGCACACAAATATTGAAGTTGTTATGTTAGGTCGAAATTTGAACATTATAATGATAAAACTACCATTTTCTTCAACCATTGGATGTTGGATTTTTAGCCCCAGTTAAGAAACTTTGGTACACATCAATTGAGGAATACACTAAAATATACATGAGATCTGTAATATGATAATTTTTAAATGTACAAAACTAAATAAAGAATATATTGCACAGATTACAAAGATTGATTTCTCGATAATTTTGGGCAACTTATGGACGAAAAAAAAATCAGATTATATAATAACTGGATTCCGTAAAAGCGGTTTATTTCCGCTTAATATCGATGCTATTAACACAGCTTCAATATCTATGTCTATACCTTGGACGGACGAAGGCTATCAAGAAATGTTTGGGTCCGAAATTAGTAGCGTTTCCGAAAATGATCAACCGTTTGTATCACACTGCCTTAAAACTATGCAAAGAGTTATGTCACCACCAATAACAACGCAAATTACACGAGTTATAAGTATTAAAGTAGAAATAAATGTTAATATTTTTCATAATTGAGTTTTCATAATTAGCTCCAGAAGTTAGAATTAAGCGCGGAAGCGGATATGGTGAAAATTTAAATGCAAGACCTGTTTTAGCCTCTATTAATATTAACCCTTCTTCGTCAAACATTGTTGATTCAATTAAAAATTGTGAAGTATGCCAGTTAACCGGCCCAAAAAGTTGTATTTGGTTGGATTGTTTCTTTTGTGATAGAAAATTTCATAAAAAATGCTGCCCAAAATTCAAAAATTATAACCGAAAACAGGTATTAATTAAATCTGAAGTTATTATATTTATAAATTAATGTTTATATAGGTTGGAAATACACTTTGGCGATGCCCAATATGCGAAATGACACTAAATAATGTTTAATTTTAAATTCAAAAGTTTAAAACGGCCCTTTTTAGGGCCAATTATGTGTGAAAAGGGTGAATTTATAAATGATATACGTAAAATTGTAAGCCAGAATCTTCACATTTACCAGTACATTTGTTCTTGTCATAGTTATTTTTAATATATTTGAATGCCTAAGCCTATATCCTTACTTATAAATAATTTTTAGTTATACAAAACTACTTTATTTTAATAAATTTAGTTTAATATAATATATTTTAGTTTTATGCTTTTATTTAATTTTTTTAATATTAAGCCTATAGACTTACTTGTAAATATTTTTTAAAGTTATATAAAACTAATTTAATTAAATATAATTTAGTTTAAAATAATATATTTTAGTTTTATCGTTTTATTTAATTTTTTTATAATAAGCCTATATCCTTACTATTAGATAATAATTTTTTCGATTAGAAAATTAATTTTAGTTTTATTTAATTTAGAATAGTTTTTACTTATTTTAGCTTTACTTTAATTTAGATTTAATTTATTTAGTTGTAATTAAATTAAATTAATTTAATTTTAAATTATTTAATAAGTTATCACAATTACTTTTAAGGACAGACGTGCACCTTTTTTTTAATTTTTAGGGCGGCACCAAAAGTGACGGGGTCCTCGTTCCCGGTGCTGGATACCCCACGGGGTAACTGACGGTCACTAATTTAAAATTTATTATTTATAAAAAACTACTTAATTTTTTATTGAAGGACATTATTAATGTCTAAAATAAATGCCCATTTTATTTTGCTCTTAATTGGATTAATTTTATTTGGATCACTTATGATACATAGGAAATCAATGCTATCTATTTTAAAATGTTGTGGTCAATAATTACCACATAATTACATATTCACTTTAAGGCTATCATAAAAATTATTTTTTTGGCTTAAGATGAGGAAAATTACTGATTAACAAAGGAAAGACTAATTTGGCAATCCTAATCCACAAATATTTTAAAATTAGTATAAATTAGCGCGCAAAGTATCATTAGGGTTGTTTTAATGCCGTTTATTTTATTGAAGTCTTAAAAATATAGTAAGAGTTATAATACAAATTTCTTAAAGCAAACTATACCAGGATTTAAGTACACTATACTTTAATTCACCAATTGTAGTGACATTTCAAGATTATTGTTTATTATTAGCTCACTTTTTTGAAAAAAGTCGAGCTTATGCTTTTTACACTTTCCGTCCGTCCCTCCGTCCGTCTGTGTGTCCACACTAACTCGACCACTGAAATTTGCACGTATTTATTTTGAGTATTTAAATTAAATTTAAGCTTACGAACGTTAGTTTAACTTTAAGAAAGTGAGCTCTCTATAAATGTGTCGTTCTTGTTTTGGGTTACTAACCCTGAGAGAAGGTGAGCTTATTGAAATAAGTATGCTTAACCGTCTGTCTGTGTATCAGTGAGTTCGTTCAAGTGAATGCAGTTTTATATTAACAAAGAGGTTTCACCGATTTCTTTCTTTAATTAAGGCATTTGACATTTTGCTATCTTTGCTTAAAAACTAATACACTTGGCGCATGTGTATACATTAAAGTAAAAAAGTTAGCCTTCTATGTGTTGCATTCAATTAAACTACAGTTTTTGACATTTTTCTTACATTCAATCTTTTAAATTTAAGAATCGGGTGTTCGAAGCTTAAGGAGAAGAGCGAACGTACTTAATGGAACAGGAAGCCTAACCTTATGTTTAACTAAGAATTAGTAAATATTTATAATTCTATGCAATAATATAAGTTGTATTTGTAAACTAGATATAGTAACTCCCGCTATTAAGACAACTTCCCATTAAGAGAACTAATTGAGTTGAGCAACGCAAACGCATTAATTATGTATTTGTAAAAATAGTTGTAACGCTTAACGTAGTTTCAACAATTGATGAGCCAAAGTATAAATTATTCCAACCACCCCATCATTTTAATTAAATCAATCGAAATTTTTATCTTAAATCATTAATAAACTTTTAGATAATTTCACTATTCAAACAAAATTTTATCTTGCTATAAACTTTGTACGTGCTTGATTATAAAAGTGCTTTGCACAGCAATTATTAGTTCTTAGCTTTGAAATGAATATTTTACTTTTTTTGCTTTTTAACTCATTTTTTCAAAGTCAACAGTTAGTGTTAGCAAAGTTATTATAACGTAATTAAGCTAAAACATAAAGTTATAACAAGTTATATTTATTGGGTCTATGTTTTGGCTGGTATAATTCTAACCTCTTAAAATTTAATCAATACATACATATAGGGTGAGAAACTAAAATATTTATGCAATAATTAATATAGCAGTTAAAAGTTAAACATTTCATATACAATTGTTTTTATGATATGTAAAACTCCTCTCTTTTAGCCTACACCGTTTAAGCTAATTGTCGCTAAAATAAAATCGAGAAATATTTGCTGGCTAGATTTGTTTTGGGTATTAATTGGGAACTCATGTTTTATCATAAAGCTTCGGAAAAAACCTTTATTTAAAAACTATTTAATAACTTTTATCTGAAAATTAATATTAATTTTCCCTTTGAATAAATATTTTCGAGAAAAAATTCCCGAAAAACATCGTTATACGAAGTATCTGTTATAAAAGTGAATAAATATAAGTAAATCAGATAATTTGGTAAAAGTTATTTATTTTTTACATTACGTAAGAAATCATAATAAAACCGCTGAGACTTTAAAATTTAATTTTTTATTAATTAGTTAAATGATTAGATTAATAATTATTAAATGCAAAGATTTAAAGCTACTTTTGGTGTTTTAGGGAATTTGTGTAAAATTTTAAATAAACTTAACTAACATATACTCTCCAGAAAATTTCAAATTTTTGTATTAGCATTCTATTATTGAATATAGTAGTATTGCAAAATATTTGTCATATTTGTTCAAAGAAAATTAAATAACGCAATGAATCCAATAACGCACGTGATATTTGACTGCGATGGGACTTTAATTAATACCATTGACTTTGCCAATATTATTAGAAATTCTATATGTGAAAAATTAGGAAAAGAATTTCCGGAAGGATTTCATGGTATGTTATAAATGGATATTAAATGCTTTTTCATATTTAAAATTTTTTCCATACACATATAATCGATACCAAAGCCGAAGCAAGGAAAATCACTAATGTCCACGACATTATACAATTGTACGCGAAAGTTTTCGATTACAACGACACGGAAACTTTGTCTAAAATAATTTATAATAGTATTGAACAAGTGTCACAATCATTAGAGTTATTGCCAGGCGCTAAGAAGTTGATCACACATTTGTCGGCACACAATATTCCGATGGCTATCGCCACTGGCGGTTCCCTAAAGGCGTTCAACGGAAGAATAAAAAAATTTGGCGATTTATTAACAACCGGTAAACACATTAGTCACGTAGTTTGCGGCGACGAAGACAGCGAAGTGAAGCGTAATAAAACGTTTGCGGACATATATTTAGTTTGCGCCAAACGGTTCGAAAAACCACCGACTGATATGAGAAATGTTTTGGTTGTGGAAGATAGTTATGATAGTTGTCTGGGAGCGACCAGTGCTGGTATGACCACACTATTAGTTCCATCGATAATGTCCGTTGCTATGGATTATAACGATTATAAATGTGATTTCGTTTTGAAATCGCTCGAAGAATTCAAGCCTGAATTGTTTGGATTACCCGCTTATTAGGCTTATAGTATTTATGCGATTTAATGATGTTTTAATAATATGATAAATTTGTGCTAATAATTTATATTTGCACTTAAGAATTTTAATTGTTTAACGAAAATTAGAGTAATTTGGAATTATTATTAGATTATAACATTATATTATAAAATTAATTTTTTCTGCTAAGTTTTTAAATTTACTAAGTGTTATAATCAGTGATGCACAACCCTCGAGGGGATGGCGTTCGGTGCTGAGCGTGAGCGCTGAGCTTTGGGTGTCGAGCGTGAGCGCTGAGCGCCGAGCATATATTAAAATATATTTAAAGATTTTTTCCCCCTTAACTTACTTAAAAATTTATTCTACAACATAGATAATTAATTGTAGCTCAAAATTGATTGGATAAACATAATGGAAATTGTATAAAAATGTTTTGTATTTCTGAATATTTTTCACTTCAAGGTATTCATGAAAATTACATTTTTTATTAAAATGACACATATATTCACGCTCGAATGATACTCAGCGCTCGAGCGTGCCATGAAAGTAAGCGTCGAGTGTACTCATTTTACCGAGCGTGATTGTGAGCGTTTAGCGTCATTTTTTACATAGCGCGAGCGTGAGCGCCGAGCGTGTGCATCACTGGTTATAATGCAAATTTATTTCTTAAAGCAAATTATAACAAAATTTTAAGTACACTATACTTTAATTCACCAATTGTAGTGATTGAAGGTGAGCTTATTGATTTGAGTATGCCTGTCCGTATGTCTGTATTGCAGTCCTTTCGTTAGTTCAAGTGAATGCAATTTTATATTAACAAAGAATTTCACCGATTTTTTGCATTAATTAAGAAATTTGACATTTTGCTAACTATGCCTAAAAACGAATACATTTGGCGTATAAGTAAACATTAACCTAAAATGTTAGCTCTTTATGAATGTTTTGCTCTCTAATAAACTACAATTTTTGACTTTAATCTTACACTTAATCATATTAATTTAAGTATCGGGTGCTCGACTCGTAAGGAGAGGAGCGAACTTACTTAAAGGGACGGGAAGCCTAAACATATTTTTAAATAAGAATTAGTATATACTTATAACACTATGCAATAATAAAAAAGTTGTATTTGTTAACTACATATTTAGTAAAAATTGATGTAACACGTAACGTACGACCAACAATTTATGAGCCAAAGTATGAATCACTCCAACCACCCGAACATTTTAATTAAATCAATCAAAATTTTAATCTATATAATTAATCAACATTTACAATCCAAAACAAAATTTTTATATGGTTGATTGTAAACGAGCTTTGCACCGCTGTTATTTGCTTTTGAAATGAATATTTTACATTTTTGATTATATTTATTGATACGAGATATATTCGAAAAGAATACCCTATAATTTTGTTAAACAACGTTTGCAAAAAATTTTACTTCTACGAACTAGACCTGCTAAAGAGACCAATTTGTTGGGTTCCGCGGCACCCTACGATTCCCTCGGGTGGGCCTGAGGGAAGGCCTCAAAGTAAAAATATCGGGGGCTTGGTCGAGCTTTAGAAAAAATTATTGAACTGGGAGCCTTAAGTTAAATTGTAACAAAATTTTTATTCAACAAATTGATTATTTTATTCAATAAATATTTCTAATTAATTAATCAATAATTAATTCTAATTTATAAATAACATTAAAAGAACTAAGTTAAATTATTTTATACATTAAAAAGCAAAGTTTTTATCATCTAATTAAGCTGAAACTAAAATTAAAAACAGCTTTATTTTTCTGGTCTATGTTTTGCCGAGCATAATGTGATAACGTCTTGAAATCTAATCGATATTAATACATATAGAGTGAGAAATTAAAAAGTCTTTCAATATGCAATAATTAATATAGCAGTTAAAAGTTAAACATTTTATATACAGTTGTATATATGATATGTAAAGCTCCTCTCTTTTAACGTTAAACGAATTGTCGCTAAAATCGGGAAATATTTGCTGTATAGGTTTGTTTTGGGAAAAATTGGGAACTCATGTTTTACCATAAAGCTCGGGAAAAAATCGTTATTTATAAACTATTTAATAACTTTTTTCTGAAAATTAATATTAATTTTTCCTTTGAATAAATATTGTCGGGAAAAAATTCCGTCGTTATACAGAGTATCTGTAATAAAACTGACGGAAGATAAGTAAGTCAGATAAGTTGGTAATTATCATTTAATTTTTTTACATTATGACGAAAGAAAGCATAATAAAACCGTTATGAGACTATAAATTTAATTTTTTATTAAATAGTTAAATGAGTAGAATAAAGATTATAAATTGCAAAGATATAAAACTACTTTTAGAATTTAAGACAATATGTGAAAAATTTTAAATAGACATAACTAACAAATACTGTCCAGAAAATTTCCAATTTTTGTATTTAGCATATATTGGCAGTGTTTAAAATTGTTTCTGATATTTGGCCAAAACAATTAAATAACAAGATGAATCAAATAACGCACTTGATATTCGACTGCGATGGAACTTTACTTAATACCACTGACTTTGTCGATATTATGATAAATTCAATATGCGAAAGATTGGGAAAAATAATTCCCAAAGGATTTCATGGTATGTTATAAATGGATATTAAATGCTTTTTCATATTTATTATTTGTTCCATAAACATATAATCGATATCTAAGCCGAAGCAAGGAAATGCACAAATGCCCACGACTTTTTCCAATTGTTCGCAAAAGTTT
>JAQIXJ010002337.1:0-16227 GCA_034700185.1 Phthiracarus laevigatus | reverse complement strand
CGCTCTGTAAAAGTCTAACGCTCGCCGCTCACGCTCAGCACCGAGCGCCATCCGCTCGAGCGTTGGCCATCACTGTATCACACTGTCGTTGCGTATAGGAGAAAGGTTTTAAATTACAAAACTTTACATGGAATTTTGCATAGAACTTTGCCAAAAAACTTATTTTATTACAAGTATAGCATAATTAGTGAAACATGTATACAAAATCATTTATTTTTACATTTTAGTCTAACATTAGTGGTTTTAAATTCATTAATCTTCTATTTAAAAGTATTTTTTAATAAAGATTGGGTAAGTCTATATTTTTAAGTGTATAAACTGAATCAGAATTAAGAATTTTAAGTGAAAATCATTTGAAAAAAGCATAAAATTTGTTTAAGCTCAAATATTGAAATAACTTGAGTTAAATTCTTCTTAACCGGTTAAAGTTAATGCTAAGAAAGTTGTTAGCAGGTCAAAGTTAAGATCAAAAAATTTTCATTAGTTATGGTTAAGAATTAAGCAAAATTCTTTTGACTTTTGTGCATTATTAGCTCTGTTAGCAATGTTATTGCTTATTGTTGTGAGCGAATAAGAGCTAAAAAATTTTTAATTCCCGCGAAGCGGGTTCATTACACTAATCATATATTAATTGCTTCATGTCTCTACTTTTCTCCGTCATGTTCTCCTACAACACTATAATTAACCAATTTTATAAACGTTGCCTAACAATAACTAAAAAACTTTTTAAATTATAGGCATTGTTGTTTAATAGCAAATATAACAATGATAAGCAACAATTAATAAGAACGACACATTTATATCCTTGAGATTGCTCGCATCAGTTGTATAGCCCGCATAGCATATAATTTCTAGGGTTTCAAGTTTTTTTCTTGTATAGCCCGCGGGCTATAGTCCCTAAAATACGGTACTTTAAAATCCATAAGCTCTCTCTCTTTAATTTTTTACTTTTTTTTTCAACAATGAATTTTAAAAAACTCCTATTAAGCTGCGAACACCGTTACGGTTAGACAGACGGACAAACTCAAATCCATAAGCTCGCTCTCTTTTCAAGAAAGTGAACTAAAAAAATATTTAACGAGAATAAAAATTTATAAAACGTTATACGGCATAAAAATTTTATTTCCACGCCAAACGGGTTTCTAACTAATATACAGAGTGATTTTTAAGTATCTGTCTATGGCATTCGTTTTTATTGGATAACTTAAAAAAAACCGCTGATACAGGCGAATACACTTATAGAAGCAATAAAAATTATTAAACTAAATGTTCAAACTGCTCCCCATCATTGCAAGTTCAATGTTTTAAGCGCATATTCCATTGATTTAAAACTTTATTAAGAATTGGAGAATGGTTTAAATCGTCACAAATATTTATTATATTATTTTTTAAATATTCAATATCCCGGGGCCGGTCAATATAAACCATTAATTTAATATAGCCCTATAAAAAGAAGTCAAGTGGCGTAAGATCGGGTGATCTGGGTGACCATTAAATTGAACCACGCCTACCAGTCTATTTACCGGGAAAATTAGTATTTAGCCATTCCCGGTCCGGAACCGCAAAATGACCGGGCGCTCCACCTGTTGAAAAATTGCATTTTCAAAATCCGGCAAACTCGAAATTATTTAAAAAATATTGTTTAACAATTTTAAATATGATTCTCCATTAACCGCACTTTCAAAAAAATATGGTCCAATTATACGAGTATTCCAAATTCCGCACCATATCATAATGCGCGGATCATTTTGCGTTTTTGGATCTATTGCCCAATGAGGATTTTTATCACACCAATACCTGACTTTATGGCGATTAACATGCCCGTTAAGATAGAAAATAGCCTCGTCGGGTAATTCCGGAAAATATCAATTTTTCCACCATAATTTGGCAAAACTCCATTCTTCTATCAGCGTCATCTTCACAAAGAGGTTGTATTAGTTGTAATTTATACGGGTGAAATTTTTGCAATTTTCCGGGCCGAACTGATTCCCGCTTCTTGACTTAATTTTCTTATTGATTTAATTGGACTAACATCTAATTTAGCTAAAACACTGGCACACATAACATCAGTTGTGACACTTATAGGGCGTCCTGGTTTTTTAATATTTAAAACTGACCCAGTTTTTTCAAATTTTTTAATCAAATTTTTAATTGTATTTACATGAGGTTTTTTTTGCCGATGGAAATTTTTCAATAAATACATCAGGTATCGAACACACATTTACACCTTTATAAAACATTTTAATCCAACTAATTTTTTCTTCAATAGTGTATTTAATTTCATGACTCTAAATTCATTTTTATAAGAAATATTTTCTGAATTTTTTTAGTAAAATGTTAACAAACTTAGCCTAATAACTACTGCGAGCATGTATATCTGTGCGAATCTGTATATAAGCAAATGTTTGTCGCTTTTGGCCATAAAATTTTAATTGAGCATAACTTTGGGGAACATGTGTTGCAGTTTTGTCGTAACAATTCTTAGATTTTATTGTACATAAAATATTGTTTTTTACTCTTACGATTGGTCATATGCAATCCCATATACAGTTACTTAAAAATCACTCTGTATAGTAATGAAACAATTTGTAATCGAATTTATTTATATATAGTAAGCTGCCTTAATAGCGACAGACCTTAATACAGTAAAGTCTGCACATTAGAGTTTGAAATTTTCGGCGTTAAAAGTTACTTTGTTTATGTGTTTATTAGTTATTTTAAAAATAATAATTTAAGTTAGTATTTGTCTCATCAGACATTAATATAAATGTACTGATATTGTCACTTTAATATTTTTAATAATATATTAATTTAAGAATTAATTTGTGACAATTATTAAACTTTTAAAAAGTCTCAATTCAAGACAACAGTTTCGTTTAACGTACTGTTAAACATTTTTCAAGTCTTAATGATTGTGTTATGCGAGCGTATAGTTCAGTTGGCAACTTTGTTTATTTTATCCGTGTTATTCTTCTATTTTTATATTATACGAGCGTAATGGTTTAACAAAATTTTTTAAACAATTCAAATCAATAATTAAATCGTTTTCATGCGTATAACGCACACAACAACAATATTATCTTTCATTTAAATCATACAAAATCCAAGTTAAAACTTTAATTGTTGGGTACGGATACAGAAACGCGAAAAAGTAGTTTTACCTCAATTTCTATAGACAAAGTCGAGCACATAGATTTTACTATATCTATCCGTTCCAGTGTTCGCAGTATTATTTTAATAACGAGTTTTTGCCTATTCCTCAGAGTAAAAAGGGGTTTAGAATTTTACCATCTTTGAATTAAAAACGTTATATTTGTGATATGCATTATCCTATGAAGAAGTAAGCTCTTTATGAATGTGTCGTTCTTGTTATATTATAAATTTGGAATAATACAACCGAATAACCTTCACATTTTTTGTTTATACTTACAACTTATTTGGTGTTTTGGGTTCATTAATCCAAGTGTCCAAAAATCGTATCAATGTTAAAGAACAAACTTTCTTTAATGTCTAATACAGTACTGTGTATAAGTTTAGACAAAGCAACACTTTGTGTAATACTTTTAGTAATTATAGAACACTTCCTGTTTGCTAAAAATTGGTTTAAATGGTGCACGCGATTTAAGTTCAATTTAATTTAGGTGTCTATAAACAAACCCACACATATAAAAATAACTTTGTTAGAATCTTTAGTTTGATAACAATTCAAGAAAACGTGACCAAACAGTAAGTAAAGTATTGTGTGATATCAAAATAGTTTTTTAGTGTTTACAAATATTGACAGAGTTGATCCATTTCGCAATTTTGAACTATTTTTGGCAATACTTAACCTACGATTAACTTTACTTCTATCTTTTTCAACTATTTCTATTTCAATTAATGTTGAGAAATTAATGACTGCGAATAAATTTTGGTCATTTATGGGGTCGAATAATTAACAAATTATTCAGGAATTGTTTATTACAATTGCGTTTTCTATTAAAGTTTTTATGGATAAACCAATTTTTATAAATCAAACAACAGTTTACATATTTTGTATACTGAGTCCTTAATTTTCACGAGTCCTAAATACAAAGTACTAAAGTTGCAACGAATATAACTTATGAACGTAAACAATATAATTATAAAAATAAAGAAGAAAAACTAAAAATAAGTAGAAAAAATAAAATTTCGATCATTCCACACATTTCAGTTCAATCATACTGTTTCTGAGAAAGTTTCCGAGTCTGGAAAAAAAATTCGGAATTGCATTCAAGTTCATGAAGCTATAGAATTGAATCTTTAGTGAACTGGTTGTTTAACATTAATCATTCGATTGTTTATTTTATTTCACATAACTTTTTTAATAATTTTTATTATAAATTTAACTTATATTGAACTTAAAACATAAGAATATTATCAAATATTTAACTAATATTTAATAAGTAAATGAACTAAGAAATCTAAGAAAAGTGAAAATTTGGTTTGTTTGCTATAATATTGTTTATAAATAGAAAGTAAATTTTTTTTGCATCAAATCATTCAGAAACTATAGTAATAAACAAAAGCTAATAAACTTAATGCAGTGCTGAAAAAAACAAAAGAAAATAGATTAGAATTAAACACTTTATTAGACCTTTTTAACTGATTAGCTTTAGTAAATATTTTTTGAACCGAATTAAAACGTCGTTATTATGCACGCAAAGTCAACAAATAGATTGAGCACGACATCGTCGACAGCGTCGACAACGTTCTTATGACTAAGTTTTACACAACACGACTGCAAATTGTAATCATAAATTGTCCGATGATTGCTCGCTATATATCTTTGCATTTTTTATTGCATTATTTGTTTCATTCGTAAGTCTGATATTAATTGCTCTGTTCTATAAACGCATAAAAGTGTGGGTCGTTTTAGCTTTTAGAAGATGGTTAGGGAAGAGGAACGCGTGCATTAACGCATAGCGTTTAACTAATATCTACTATTTGGCCATTCGATTGGACTAAGTTCTATATGACGCAAAAAATAATTGTTTCAGGAAAATAAATGATAAAAAGATATATGAAAATTGGAAGCGGACATGCTCTACAATGTCTTATATTGTTTGCCAACTTCCCATTGGACGATAAGCGCATCATTTCAAACATCAATTTGCGATTAATATAGTTGTTATTAACTCAAAAATCTCATATATACGTCGTTTAGTACTGGTCATACAACAACCATAATCATCTTGTTTTCAACCATTCAACCATATTGTTGTGATCATTTAATAAATAGAGAATTAAATTTTGGGGATTAAAGTATAGTTAAACTTATTAAAAACTTAAATTAAAAAAGTCTGAAATGGAAAGCCGTCGTAATATGGTTCACTTATATTTCTTTGCTTTTTGCGTACTTATTATGGTAATTATTGTTCCTCAAGTGTACTGCCGACCAAACATGGATGAAGTTGCAAATGTGGCCGAAGCTATTAGATATTTAGAGCAATTGGATAAATATTATTCACAAGTAGCGCGTCCACGGCAAGTAGTTTTCATATTGTTTTTTTAAAACTAATTGTATAAAAAAATTCATGTAGAGCTAAGTTTGTTTTAAAGTTTTCAGCATATCTTAATTTTTTGGATTCTATTGTATTGCAGATTCGGAAAGAGAAGCGCAAGAAATATTAATAAATTTAATTCTCCAGTAAGTATGTTTATTAACTATTATTAAAGAAACGGATACCTATTATAAACTGTATGTGTATTAAATTAAATTAACGATTATCTCGAGCTAGCAATCAGTCCGTGATATCATAAAATTTTAGATTCAAGGCGCGCTAATACTTAAACTAATACTGTATTAAAGAAAAATTTTTAAAGTTTTGTATTAACAATACTTAACTTTAAGTACATCCCAAATAAGAATTAATGAAAAGTTTAAAATTAACGAATAAAATTAAATTCGTTAATTTTAAAATTTTTAATTGTTTAATTTTTCATATTTTTTACATTTAGTTTATATATTGTTTGTTATTTATTTTAAATAGTTGTTAAATAAGAACTTTAACCATTGATTTTATCAAAATATAACTTATAATGTTAACATAGGAGAAAAATTTGAAAAATTTCGATTTAATAAAGTTTGATAAATCATGTTTTTGGCAAACAAATAAAATCTTGTCCATTGAGGGTCATATTTATCGCATAATACATCTAAACAAAAAACTAAATTAGTTATTTGTGAATATAAATTATACTTAATAATTAAAACTTACCATATATTGAAGTTTATTATAATGCCTAACGAATCTGCAAATAAGATTAAATATGTTCGTTAATTTCTAATGAATTTAAGTTATAAGATAAACATGGATTTAATAAGCTTAACTAGAGAAGGTGTAAATGGTGTTAGTTGGAAGTGTACTATAGCGTGATTATTGTTGCAAAAAAACTTTTTTAAAATACTTTCAACAATAGAACCGCGCGCATATAAAATATTTAAAATCCCAATCTATATTCAAAATCTTATCTAAACCTACCAAACCTAACCTAAAAATAACAAACATATCCAAACATAACAAACCATTTCCAAACCTACTATTAGGTTATCGCATCTCGGTTTACAAAAATGTATTGTTAGAACTTTAAAATAAAAATTTGACAACAATATTCACGCTATAGTACACTACGGCCTGGTGTTAATAGTTTAGACTTTTTGTTGGGCAAACAGAAACACCAGTTAATTAACACAGATTATTTCATACCAAACAAACTACTGTATTGTAAACCACTATTGATTTTTTAAAAACAATTTATGAATCTTAGATTAATTTTTAAAAAGCTTTAATAATAATGTATTATTGTTACACTGTATTAATTAAACTGGTATAACATCAAAACATTTTGCGGCCGTTATATAGAACACCAGAGTTATAAGTTTTTATCCTAACAATAGAGTTTTAATTGTGAGTCTTTGTTAGAGTTGTGTAACGGAAGAAATAACAATGAAAAGCAAACAATAAAACAATATATAACGTGAATATTAACAATTTAAAACGCTAAATGGGCATAAACATGTTATTTCCTCGAGAAGCGGCTTTCTAACTAGTATTCTAATAAACAAAAAAAGAGTTTAAAGAACAATATAATTAACAGAAAATTGTTGCGCGCGATAACTATTAAGTAAAATTTAAAGTATTCTCTTAAATTTAAACAAAATGTGGATTATTAATAATTTAACAAACTCTTATTTTAAGATCAAATAATGGTAAATTTTGATTTAGTGGATTTAGATAGGTTTAAAAAATTAGGGTAGGTTTTTTAGGTTGGGTTTTGATAGGTTTGGTATAAGAATATTTATAATAACTTTAAGTTATAAATATTTTTAACTGTTATTCAGTTTTTGTATAACTTTATTGTATATAACTATATATAGTATAATTTGATAGTCAGGCTTTTATAAATAAAATTTTCTAAATATAATTGTTAGGGTAAATTTTTTTAACAATAGGGCCGGAGTTCTATATAACAACTCATTTTACAAATTGGGATTATTTTGAAATTAGCATTAATTTAATTCGTAATTATTTTAAACAAATAAAAATAGATATCCGGTCAACTCATCAGTTAAAAAAACTAAAGTTAAAGTTAGAAGCGAGATTCTGTACTATATACTTAATATTGTTGCCGTCACGTGTTCATTTAAAAGAATTAAATTAAATTATAATTATTATTTAATATTTATAATAATAAAATAAGTTAAACTATTGCCGCTAACGTAATTTCAAACTAAGAAAATTGATAATAAATTTTTTTACAAAAATACATTTACTGCCGAAATTGTTTAGAGCTTTTATTGTAATATATTAGAATGTAATATTTATTCTTATTTAAACATATATCGTGATAACAACAATACTGAGCCTATAATGCATATCAGGCGTTAAAAGATCCCTTAAAAGGTTAATGTTAGAAGTTATCAGAGTATTTTTTAATGTTGAGATTTTTTAAGGTAGTGGAACGGAAAAAATGGTATTAACCGTTTGGGGAAAGTTAACCAAATTTTTGTTTGCGTTATTGGAACTTTAGTGATTTTTTTGTCAGATTTTCAAACTTTTATCAGTTTATTAACAAATATTTTACCAATTATATCTACTTTATTTATTATAAAAATTTCAATATCACTTTGCTCAGACATATTTATAAATGATTATATAGTTAATTATATTTAACTTGACTTAATGCTTCAAATATTGCATTATTTTTGTGCAACTTTTTATATAAAATAAGAGTGGATAATAGTTTGAAAATCGAGATAATAGAAACTAATTCCAATTATTTTTAATAAAATAATAGACTTTTATACAAGACAGTTTAAAGTTTTTTAATTGCGCATCGTTTCGAATGACACTTCTAGTCATCATAACGCGATTTATACTGATTTTTAAGTTTTAAATCGCCTGATAATGACTAGAAGTATCTGTCGAAACGTTATGCAATTAAAAACCTCATATTGTATTAAAATATATCATTTTATCAAAAATAAATTTTCTGGCAGTTAAATCTAGAATATTAAATTTTAAAATGTTTTAGATTTGTATTAGTAAAACATTAATGAGTGGAATTGAAAAGTGTCGGTAATGGAACTTTAATGGGATCTGTTTATATTTTTTTAGTGGAATGGACCGTCGGTGGAACGTCAGGACAATTCTTGGGCGCGGTAATGGATCGGCATTGGAATCGAATATTCTAATATTTTCATCACTACTTTAGATCAATTTTCTTCTATACGATCTAAATTCCCAGATTTAAATTTTAAATATATACCAAAAATTGTAAGTTTGAGCAGTGATGGATCATTGAAAATTTAATTTTTCGTTATTACTGTGTATAAATTAATTTTGGAATAAAAGATTTTCAATTTATATTTCAAATGCAATGCTTTACTGAAAAAAATAAAACTATTGGTCTTTTCTCTAATGTTATTTATTTTATTTAATAAAAATTTGGTCATTAGAGCCTAGAACTTAATCTGTTTATATTTGGTGTAATCTATGGTTTAGGCCGCATAAAACTCTCTTTAGTAAGTTAATATTGAATTTTTCAAGAGAACCTATCTATTAGCTTTTCGGGCTATAGTTATGACAATATTTGAGGGAATGGAACAAAATATTAGTGTTTAATATATAATCTACTTATTAAATCGCGACCAGCAAAAAGTATTTAGAAATAAGATTCCGTTAAGCTATTCATCATTAGTGTTAAGTATTATACAAAAACAGAATGATTTAAATTTTTAACAATCATTAACTTAGTTATAAAAACGATTAATTCTGTTTAACAATGTTTATGAAAAGTAAAAAACTTACGTGTGATTGTCGTCTTCGGTTCTCTTGTTAGCAAACAGAGTGAATCCACATTGACATCCACCGACATATCCACTAAATCCAGTTTGCTTACAAAACACTTGGCAATCGAGTCTACGATATGCATAATGAGTTCGATAATGACTTCGCAGATCTTTGGCTCCGATTGGATCACTTATTGTGTCCGCATTATTGCAACCAAATAGTAATATAACGAAAAATGCGAATATCATCACAATTTTCTTGAAAGCGGAAATCATTTGGACAAATGCAATCTAAAGTACAAAATACTAAAGATGATGAAAATAATCTTTAATTTAACCAATTACTAAATATTATAGTAAGGTGTAAAGCAAGGTTATTGAATTTCATTTACTGCAAATTAGTTTTATTTTAAAACTCAAATACTTGGGTATAAAATTAACGTAAGCGAAAATAGATTTATATGATCATTAATGGTTTGCGATCAGCAATGATAATAATGAACTTACCAGTTCCGCTCTAATCTGATAATATAAGAATGTCGCGAACCTACTGTTCACAAAAGTCAAAGTCAAAGTCAAATAAAACAGTGTCCAAAAAAACAAAAGCGAAAAGTTTTAGTTTTTATGGTTATGTGGTTATTCTTTTATATACAATAATATCGCCCACAATCATCAAAACAGAGAATTGAAATTGAGATTAGAGCGGAATAATGTCGAACATAATATAGAATTAACTACTTAACACTTTCTCAAAAATTCCAGCAAAAATTCTGACGTCAAATCTACGGCAACGAATCGGTGGGTTTGGAACTGGTATACGTATAGATATTATCCTCCATAAATATTAGCGATGCTAATATTATTATAGCCAATATAGTCTAATAAAATACATTTGCATATCATTTTATTCAACGAAAATTATATTTTCAAAGCTTCCTATTTTTTAAGCAAAACTTTTTTTCGCATTTTGTATGCAGTTAATTCAAATTCAGTCGACGCACACTTTTTTATTTAACCGAATAAAATAACAAAATATGAATAGCCTGGGAGTGCAATCTATCTCTTATGAGTACATTATCAGTACAACTCATTGTAAACAAAATCTAATATATTCGCCACAGATTACCTCTTTTTTCTCTAAAAGCAAAATCTTGTAAGAATTAAATTTTTATTTCTTTATTGTATATATTAAATTTTAAAATTTAATTCTACGATCGCTATAACGGCGAATAAACTATAGTTAATTAATTAAGTTTTAACATCTATGTTAACTTCTCGAAGTATTCTATGAATTCTTGAGTAATAATTAGAATGAATAACGAGCTTTAATTAGAGAACGGAGATTTAAATAATTGGCGGGTGATTGGTTGTCATCGATTGAATAACTTAAAAGTCGACACGGAGTTTATGAACATTTATCTAAATCTAAATATGGGTTTTTACGTAAACAGTAAAATAATTAGATCTTTTTTATTTGGTGCATCAGTATTAGTGCCCTAATTTAGCAATAATAGCCATTCAAAAAATATATTTATTCAAAAATTTTATTTAGCGGGCTATACATAAGAAATTTTTAAACTCACTTGGAATAAACAAAGTAGAGATTAATGAGTTTGTCCGTCAGTCCGTCACTCCTCGTGTCCACAGACTTAGTATTTAACATAAAACCTATTTTAATAAAGGGATTTCGCATATTTTACATATTTATATTTTTAGCTCACATTGAAAATGTCAGCCATTGGATTTGACATGTCCTTGTGTGCACATTTTGTTTTTTTTAAAGAATTAATCCCTTTGCTTCAAACTTGTGATCGAATAAAAGAAAATAGTAATCTTAAATTAAGAAAAGGGGAAAAATGATGAACACCAAACTATAGCATTGATCCAAATACAAGTTCGAAACTCAATCACAAAATTTAGGGTTAGAAACTTACAGCTTTTCAAGTATGGATCGTTTTCATGGACAATCAGACATTAGACAAAAACAGTTTATTAAACAATTGGAAGCAAATTCGAATTTTAGAAGATTACCACATAAGTGTACATTTCTATTGTTGTAAAAAACTGGACGTAGTTCTATAAATTAGTTTTATACCAATCTTCCAAACAGACGAATTGGGCTGAATTTAAAACACTAATTTTAAATAATTTCCATCTGACAAAATAAAAATACATTACGAGAAGAGAAGAATTTGCATAAAAGAAAACAATATTATGCGGAACATGTTAACAATAATTATATTACTGTTAATGTATTTATGTATTCATACTAATAATAAACTTAAAAACATTATAATAATCTTTAAATAATAGTTGGAGAATGCTTCAGACGTGATGTGAATCTAATGTCTTATGTACCTCTAACCGTAAGGCGAGCAATCGAAAGGATTTTAAAATTCTCATCTTATATGTATAGATTGTTTTTGAGTTTTGTGACAAATAGAACTTTACATATGTATTAATTGATTTATGAGTAATATAATGATGTATTGGAATGATACACACGCTAACTCTGTCTCTACACCAATGCTTACTATTCTATAGTGTAAAACTAATTTTAAAATAAATTTATCATTTTATAATCGATTTATAATAGTTTCGATTGGTATTCTTTGTCGGCTTATTTCCAGTCAATTCATTAAAGTAAAGCTCACTCAAAAAACTAATGTGATTTTAATATTATTACTCATTTTTGTTATAATTAATAATTAATTTTATATAATTTTGTAGACGTTATTATCAATTTTATATGTTAAAGTTAGTGGTATTTTATATCTCAATCTGATTGAGTTCAGTTTTAATAAATATATTGAATTTCGAAATGCGATAAAAGCGTTATTTATTAAGAAGTTTGTTCATAAAAGTGATTGATACTAATGTAACAAAAGCGTTCATCGTATTGTTCTTTAAAAATTAACAGATATTCATTTAATTCTAATTGGAAGTGTTATCACGAAGAGTGACAGATTGTCTATAGTTGATACAAATTAACCTACAATTATCAGCTAATTCACAGTTTGATTGGAGGTCAAAGTTGACTAAACGGCTTCTTCTCTTCAAACGTGCGATTCAATATGGTTACATATAATTTTTACGCGTCTGTGTTACAGTTCTTAACCAATACTGCGTACACTGTGGCAATGCATATAACATAGATATGCATTTATGATAATGTGATAGGAATTATGTTTTGATATAATCAAATATGATAGTTTAAAACATGGTGTCCCAGAGGGGAGGGTCTGGATGGGGTATACCCCTCCATGAAAATCTGAAGTAGTGATGATGGTTTATAGCCTGAGAGCCTATGGAGCCTGAACCTCAGGCTCGGAGCCGGGCTCAGGTTCTTAATTTTGGAAGAGGCTCAGGTTCGAAGTTCTTACTTTTTGGAGCCTGAACCTGAGGCTCGCGGCTCAGGTTCTATTTAGGAGAGCCTGGAGCCTATGTAGAGAGGCTCTAACTTTTAAAATTAACAATAATAACGAAAATTTTACAGTTTAATCCCTTAATTTAGTAAAACATGAATTTTTATAATTATTCGTGAAATAAAAACTACAATCAAAAATCAAATATACCTCATTAAACTAAAAAATGTCATTTGATATTGTCTTAAACATTTTTTTATTACTCTTCTGTGGTTCAATATATATAGGGAGGCTCGGGCTCAGGCTCCAGGTAAGAGGTTCAGGTTCGGGCTCATGCTCTAATTTTATTTGAGGCTCGAGGTTCAAGTTCTTAAATGGAGGCTCAGGCTTAGGCTCAGGTTCCAGCCGGAGCCTCTGGAACCCGAGCGTCATCATCACTAATCTGAAGTCATAAAATGGCAATTTTTTCTTGAAAATGGCACTTTTTTGCCGAAAAATCAAAAAATTGTCGCTTAAATCAGATGTGTTTAACCCCCCTTGATTCTTGGAAAAATCCGAAATGAAACCCCATCCAGACATAAGTCTGGGATACCCTGGTTATGAATGTTTTCGTATACAGATCATGATCAGTTAAATATGGTTAGCTTTCCATATATAACATCCAAATCTTCCATTGTATTTTAAGTTTTTTAACGATCAGTTCAAATTCATTAATAAACTTTTTATATGTGTGCCCTATTTTATTAAGTAATTATCCGTAACAGTTGAATGTGCCCATCAGACACTCCAGTGGCTCGATTAAGAATTAGGGTGACAGACCTGCACGTCTCCCAATTAGGTGACTGTATAGCCTCACAACTAAATGGCCATAGAGTCAAGTGTTGGTCAGTTGGGGAGTTAGCCGGAAAAGCTGAATATGCGGCACAAAGAATGGCACTAACTATGTGATATGCGATCATATCCTTACTGGAGATATATTGCAGCTTTGGCCACACGTACGCGTACAGCTCTAATCCAATTTATTCGTCAGTATCATTAGTGTTTTCCCCAAATAAATCGCAACTAAAGTATCAGCTACGCGACCATCACCGTGATGTCCACATCAATATTACAGTCTGTCACTATCCAATGGATTGTCACACTTAGTCAATCAATTTAATGATAAAGCTTAGCTGTTTGCAAAACATGCTGCTGTTCTGTAAACACAGGGTGGCCCTCTGTGGTGTAGTGGGTTAACGTGTAGTTCACTTACTTTAACCTGTGAGCAATGACATACGTTAGGTTCGAGTCCAGAGTGCGTTTGTACTCTGTCTCATCCTTTAGTCGGAGTTACCTCATATCTCGTGTATTACACATATATATGTGTGAAAACATGTATGTGTGTGTATATTACAGATGCACGGGAGCAGAGATGGCAAGTGGGTCTGACGGTATCCACGTTAAACTGTGACCGTTACTTGTATAGTGCTATGCGGGGTACAAGTATAAAACACATATATACCGTGCATTTAAAATAAAACCTTAGTGTGACGTCATATTTTTATATGTAAAAAAAGGGGGAATGTGACGTCTCACTAAGATTTTATTTTAAATGCACGGTATAGTGTGTAATATTGTAATAATTACTGTAATAATATGATTTCCCAAAAATCACCTCTCTGATTATAATGTCAATAATTTAAATATATAAAGTAAGTGATGATTAATAGTTTCTTATACTAGTAAAGTGAATTTAATCAATTTTACATTTTAGTAAACTGATTTCTACCAATTTCATAAATTAATAAAGTAATTTTTACCAATTTTTTATATTAATAAATCGAGTTTTACCGATTCCCTGTATTAATAAAGTGCTGGTTAATTGGATAATAAAATGTTAAGGGACAGAAATAATTAATTTCGTAAAATAATTAATGGAGTTACTGAAAAAAAAGCAAACTTAAAATTTATAATTATTTTTAGCTCACTTTGAAAAAGTCAGCTATTGGATTTGACATATCTGTCTGTCTGTGTGTGGACTTTATTAAGATCACAAAAAACAGGCAAATATAACTAAAATTGTGTCAAAATTGAGGCAAAATGAGTCAAAATGTGTCATAAAAGGCTTAAATAGACACAATTGGGCTTAAATTTGTTAAAAATGACTAAAAATGGGGCTAATTCGACTTTAATAGGGTAAAGCAGGGCTTAATATGGGCTCAAAAATGATTGATGTCAGTGCAAATATGGATATATTTTGGTGTCACGCGTCTTACTAATTATACAAAAACAAGTTATGGCGCGCGCCTAATTGCATCATTACGCATTACTAATGTTCATTCTTGTTTTAGGTTAATTATAGTAAATGATATGCAAAGTGGGTTATCGAATAATTTTATGTTTAAATAATGTTTTAATATTAATATTTGATTTTTAGTGAATCATAGTATTTATATTATTTGTTCTTGTTTATATAATATTATTTATTTTTCAACGAACATATTCTTAATTTATTCTTACAGCTCGATTCAATGAATAATTTTTTTAATTTTTTAATTTAATTTTTTGTTTGGACATGGTTTGTCATATAAAATTGATTGTAGTATTACTATTAAAGTGATAATTTTTGTCATTACCTATCTAATGATAGCCCACATAGGGTTTTGAGTGTGGACTGACCCTACAAACTCGAATAGCCCCAAATTTGAATATACAAGTTTGTGGTCAAAGGAAGCAGAACCCAAAGTTAAGACCTATATTTTCGAACTCTCTTTTACTTAGGGAATCCAACTATATTCCATTTTGCCGAATCTGAGAGGGTCACCCTTTCCGAAAATACTTATTATGTTTTATTGAACATAATTTATGGTAACAATAGAGCGCATTTCAAACTGTGTCTCATATTTACACACCAAAACTCGATAAACTATAGTTATTGGGTTGTATCACACAGACTACGAACATAGTCGTTGTGCCTTAAGAAAAAATAATTGCCTTAAAAGATGGATAATTGAAAAAGATAACATCAAAATTTATATCTTCAGTATCTTCATTATTCTAAAAAATTAATTTTTTTGCAAAGAACATCTAATTAAGTTTAATTGTTTAACAAAATCACGTTTTTGATAATAAATAATGTTTTGTAAAGCGGATAATTTACGTATTATTGTATAAAAGTTTAATATAAAATAAAATGAATTTTGTGAAAGAATCTACTTTTTTATTAATTGTTCGATAGATTTATGTGTAGCAGATATACTTAAACAATGTCCTATAGAGTAACTGCATGGCCACATGCAGTACGCAAACTTAAACATTAACTATACTTTTGATATGAGTTGTTGGGTGTGGATCACATATATTGTGTGTGTGTCCTTTGAGGTGAGTGTGGACTGGGGTGTGTGATGATAGCGTGAGTGGTATTACCGATCGTTTGTGTAGACTTTGATGAGTTTGTGTTACTCGAGTACAACGTGTACTGTCGTCTATTGTTGAAGCGGTGCTACCAATGTGTTGCTATCGTTGATACCAATGATACTCATATACTATTGATTCTATTAGTTCCAGAAG
>JAQIXJ010002336.1:0-16228 GCA_034700185.1 Phthiracarus laevigatus | reverse complement strand
GGTATTTTATGGCAGTAGATAGACAAAGATTTAAAACAAGAATAACAAAATTCAATGAAAAATTTGATTATATTTTCACAGAAAATCATAGGAATATATTATATAATAATATAAAAAGTATATATAAATTGTAATAACATTATATTAGAATTTAATATATAGTAAATAACTAAATATAAAGATCTTTAAATAAACAGAATTTTTTATAATTACATATTTGTCATTTTATTCGGCTAGAAATTTTAAGAAATGGTTTAACATTAGTTTCAATACGATTTACATGTTATTATATCTTCAACTTTCGGCCAGAACAGATTTTTAATTTGAGTTTCGGCCAGAACCGGGGTAAACTATACTACTCACACATTTAAACTAAATACTTTTTCACATTATTTATAAATTGTTTTACCTGCTTATTGCAAATTACAAAATATTATATGTTTTACAGCTAAGATAAAAGCTGTTTAAAATCGCTAAAACAACTAATACAAGGCCAAATCTATTTTTATCCGATTTTTATCAATTGTGTCTATTTTATTCATATAAAAACGGAATAGCCCGTTCTGATATTTGACAAGTTTTACATAATTTTTATCATTTTTGTCTAAATTATTACTATAAATACAGAATATCCCGTTATGTTTTTTTGACTATTTTTACCAGATTTTTATCATATTGTTCGAAACTGTTTCTATAAAAACCGGATTATACCATTCAGGTGTTAACCAATTTTGTCTATTTTTGACATTTTTTTAACAGTTTTACAAATAAAAACGAGAAAACCCATCCCCAAGTTTAACCTTATTTTGGTATTTTTTGCTTAATTTTTCCAATATTTATCTTTTATTATAACATTTTTCACAATTTTGTGGCCTTTTTTGACCATTTTGAAGCCAGTCTTTGCCAATTTTTGCCAATTTTTTGGTCAAATTAACATGGGAATCCCTTTAATAGAATAAAATATTTTTTAAAATCCCTTACTTAGAATAAGAAATTGCTTAAAATCCCTTAATTAGAATAAGAGTGCGGACGGACAGACAGACAGCCAGAAAAACAGACAGACAGACAGACAGACGAACAGACAGAACAGTCAAATCCATATATCTTTCAAGAAAGTCAGATTAAAAATTTAAAAACTTAAACTTAATATACCCAAACGGCAAAAAATTGGTTTAAGCCATTAACAAACTATTAAAAACCAAACCATTAGCATCTTTATTTGATAGAAAAATGACCAAATATCTTATTTTAACCTATGTAACTGAATATAGGTTTCTCTGAATACGTATGGTTTGAAAAACCACTAAACTTATATATCATAAATATAATGAATTCACAATAAAGTTTTAAATAATTTCTTAAAAAATTTATATTGTTAGATATTTAAAACTTATATAAGTCGAAACATGTAATAATATAAAACAAAGCTTTGTAACAAATAGAATTAAAAAACATTTGTAATAATTTCTACTATTGTTTTACTCATACGTATTGATTTTTTTATTTTTCTTTCAAATTACATATTGATTTCAATTTTATTTCACTTCTTATCCAAGATTTTTAATTTCGAATGTCATTTACTTTCGATATCAATGTTATATTTTTTCAATCAATTAGTCTAAATAACAGAGTTTAGAAAAATACATCAGTTGTTTTGGACTTCATCAAACGCAATTCATTTTTATTTATTAAAATATTCGATTAATAAATTATATTCTTGCAATTTCCAAAATTTTAAAACTTCCAAAATAATAATAAAAAAATTCAAAATATTTTTAAAATGTCTTCTACAAAATTGTGTAGTTGTTAGTCGTAAGTTCTTTTATTTTCTTTAATACATAGATTTAATGGTTTAACATTTTGATATTAATTACTTTAAAGAAATTGTTTTCCATCTTCTTAAAACGACCCAAATTTTCGAAGAATTTATCAAAAATTTCTTTCGCTTCTCATTAGTTTAAAATTTTTACTTTATAAATTAAATCAGAATGATAATCATGCTTTTATCGTATAATTTATCAATCTTTTGAAAGTAGTATTAAGTAAAATGTCATAATTGCTTTGTTTTTCATTTGTCAGTTTTACGAAAACAGTTTTTGACCATTTAATTCCAGATTATGTTTTTTTTTGACAATGATTTCGACTTATTTTGCTCCATTTCTAACTCATTTTTAACACAATTAATGCTGGAATTAATGAATGCTAATGATGAATAATGATTTTAGAAAATTTTAAAAAAATCCGCATTAGGAAAATTTTTTGGTGACCCAATTGAAGTTGTGTAAATGTAATAACAATTTCTAAATAAAAATTTTTTTTAGTTTTAAACGACTTACGAAAATAGACTAATTGTTATTCTATTCTAATAATTTTTTAAACTGTTAATAAATTTTCTAATCATAATAGAATATCAGATATAATTGTGGATAAGTAATAATTGGTATAATGTCCAAAATAATTTTTTTACTATAAGTTTTATATTTATTGCTTAAAGCCCATTTCGTCAATAATACTAATATTAATTATTATTGAAATTTTTAAAATGTACTAAGATATTATAATCATATTTGTAACTTATTAATTCCCTTTGCATTGATATTAATGACTTCATAGATAATAATTCACTACGATTTACGATTTTTAAAAGTTAAACGATATTTTAACTTGTATATCAAATTAAATCATGTCTTTATTTTTAAAAGCAAATAGAATATACTTTTTTGACAATAGATTTCCACAATGCAACTGATTCCAGCGATTTCTGTTAATTATTTATTGTTTATCTTAAATTTGAAACTTGTTCAGACAATTGGTTGAAATGACAGAAATCTTATAAAATCAGAACTTGAAAGACGTTACTATTGAATGATATCTATAATTATTGAATCAGATACTTGTAATATTTGAATTTCGAAATTAATTTTGTAAGCAAGATAATCGTTAATTATTTTATTAAAATCGTTTTTAAAATCACAATATGAGTCATTAAAGTTAAATTCAAGTTTGTATTTTCGTCCAGTTAGTTAGTATTTGCACTGATTGGTTAGTTTTTAAGAAATTAGTGAAGTCTTATACTCACACAATAATTTATTTTTATTATGCAACAATGTCTAAACTAAATATTTTATAAATTACATGAGTCTACAATTAATAACATATGAATTATAGTAAATTACTTGTTATTAAGTGTACATCATTAATTTTTAATAATTGTTAATTAAAATTACCATCCCAAATTTTATTGCAAGATAATTTGAGCGATTAAACGATGAATTCTATTAATATCTGTTTTAGCTCACTTTTAAAAAAAAACGAGCTTGGGGATTTGACCATGTCTGTCTGTCTGACGCGGTGTCTGCAGTTTTCATGTTTTAAACTTTTTTTATTTTTTTGGAATTTTTTATTTTTTTTAATTTTTTTAATTTTTTTAATTTTTTTGAATTTTGAAATCATAAGGATTAAGGAATCATTTTAGTTGTTAAGACATACTCTTAGTCACTAAAGATAGTCACAACTCTTCATCCGAGTCTTCACTATAGGGAAATTGACGTTTGTTAGTAGATAACGTGGTTTTATGTTTGCGCAAAAACATACCTTAATTTCAAAAATTCTCAATCAAATCAAGTTAAATTTCTTCCCTAGTTTCCTAAGACAATGTTCATTAATCGATATCGACCTTTAACAAAGATATCGCCATCACAGTGGCGAAATTGATAATTTTATTGATTTCTTAATAATGTAGAGCTTGAGTATTTTACTTTATTGCTATACCATAATTATTTATAAGTATTAATCACTAATACAAAATGATTAACTTTTATCCATCCTGGATATTAATCACAATTTGTTATTTTAATTAATACACCAAAAATTTAATATATAAACTTATGAAAAACAATATTTAGATTACTACGATGTATTTATTCTAGAAAAGCTTTTAATAAAATTTATTAAGCATAAATAAGTGCGGCCCATCTCTACAATATAATCTGTTTATTTATTGATATTCTACCCCAGTTTGCTAATACAGTTTTTGATTATCTCAATCGGTTACTATTCTTTAGCATATTTTTACCTAAAACTTAAACATTGCCATAACTGTGGCGGAAGTGATAATTTCATTGATTTCTTAATATAATCTGTTTATTTATGGAAGTTCTACCCCAGTTTGCTAAGACAGTTTGCTATTATCTCCAAAGGTAACTATTCTTCAGCATATATTGACCTAAAACTTAGACATTGCAATAACTGTGGCGGGCTTGATATTTTCATTGATTTTTATGGCAGATTGAAAATTTGCCATTATGTCATCGGTTTGTCCGTATGCCGTCTCCCCCCAAGTTTCCCTGATTCCATCCAATTTCCTAATCCTAAATTTGCTCAAATAACAAACTATTTACTAAACAATATGCCATCATTTGTGTGTTCCACTCTTGTTTTATCTGGAGTCAGTTAATATGTTACATTTATACCATTGTTTCATATGACAGTTTTCAAATATCTACTACGGTTAACATTCTTAAGCAAACTTTGACCTATAGCTAAGACATTTCCATAACAACCGCACAGATAATAATCTGCTAGTTGGTTGATAACGGAACCTTTTTCGTGTTTAAGACTTACCTAAGTAAAGAATAGTTGGCTTTAAAGAGATGCTTATGCATTGTCAACTTATCGCCAGGCACTTCCTCCGAATCACCACTGTGGCCAAATTTATATTTGTATAGTGATAATGGTGTTATTAATGTGCTTAAGAAACACAACAGTTTTCAAAAGTTAAAATTAGAAAAATAAAAATTGGCTGGGATCTGATCGCCAGCTACTTCCATCGAGTCATTACAGTGGTATGTGGAACGCTTGATGCGAAGCAATGTGACTATTTCTTAGCTTAAGACAAGTCTGATTTAATGCTCTTAGAACCTAAATCATCGCTATTTCACTGGGATCTAATTGACAAGTCTTTCCATTTGGAAGATTGTTGAGAGATACAGTGATACTTTTTAATCAGAATGTGAATATGTTTATAAAAGTTATAAATATTAATAATTGTTTATTAGAACAATTCAGAAGTCTGTTAAATATAGGTGTCTAATTATATTTTTAAAGTGCTATGCTAACAATAAGAAAAAAGAACAATATTGTTAAACAAAAATAAAATTTTTTTTTTCGTTAGCAAATAATTGAACTTGCATTGAATATTTATTATCTTATTTTAATCTCTTTTTTTACCTTGGATAAAAAACAATTATCTAAAGAAGTTAGAAAAATTAAAGACAAGGAACGAAAAAGGACAAATCGTGAAAGGTTAGAATTTAAATGTGAATAAAATGAAACAAAACGACGAAATTATTTAATTAAGCTAAATGACGAAGAATGAAGAATAAAGGAAGCAAAAAGAAAAAAGAATCTCGAAAGCAGGTAAGGCTTGACGAACAACGACGCGCAGAAGAACATAAAAGAAACACAGAAACGAACAGACAAGCAAGAATAGACAAAGAACGTCGTGCATATGAACAGCATAGAGACACTGAGTTGCGAAGAAAGGCGAGGTTAGACGGAGAGTGTCGTGCACAAGAGCAGAGAAACACTGAGTATATCCATCAGAGAAACATCGGAATATCCCGGGTTAAACGTGTTGCGAATGCACTATCCACTGGAAATTGTGACGATGCTTCTGGCTGGAGCTTGCAGTATAATAAAATTTTTACTATTTAAACGCAAGTAATTACAAAATTTTTTATCGTTACAAAAAAACTGTTTATAACAAACATGCTACCAGTTAGACTGATGTTTTGGAGGTTAATAAAGAGATGGGGTTATAAATGGCCGAGATAATAAATGGGCAGATAGGATACAGGTGAAGTGAGAAAATATGGATAGATTAAATAAGGGGAGAGCAATGTGATGCACAAAGCAATGTTTGAAGGCATTAAGAAATATTTTTACCATAGTACTAGTTGTGAATTAATTTTCGATGTTCCAGTGAAGTGTAATCATATTGATTTTAAAGGTATTCGTTAAATAAAGTAGGAACAAACTTTTGTAGGTTTAAGGGATTAAAAACTTTGAGAGCTAATGGTTCCCTATCGTTTCCATCATAGTATAAGCTATATTTTTGTTCATTATTATTTGTTCAATTTTGTAATTAAATTACAGTTTTTATTATATTTTACATTTTATTATATTTTACAACATTAATGCATAAATAGTTTTATTTATGGACATTATTCTTATAAGTGAAATATTTTCTAAAAATATTTTAAATTGTTTGCTCCTAAAAAACTTACAATGTGAAAAATTACCAAAATTGACAGATTTAATCATAAATTTTTATATATAATATCAAGTGATATACATAGAAAATTTATGATTTCAATTGCTTCAACTAGTTTATTCACAATTTTTATTATTAAAGTAAATTTAATGTTGGTAGAAAAGTTCTAGTAAATTCTTAGAGAAATAAATCAAGATTTGTCTATTAAAAACAAAACTTATCTGTGTTTTCTTTTAGAAAATATATTAAAAGTAAATCACAAATAATAATAAGTTTAACAACAATATCGAAATAAAAAATATTAGAAGAAAATAGATAATCTAAAAGACTGAATTGAATTTAAATATCCCATTTTTTAAGCTTTCATGATTAAAATTAATCATTTAATGTCTATTTTTCTCTTCTTAAAAATATCTATAAATTAATTATTTTAGCTAAGAAAAGTACTGAATTTGATGTCATCAACTTAGTATTTTCTTTCATTTGAATTATAAAAATAGTAATAACATTATTTCAATTTTGCTTAATTCTAAATCTATTAAGTTTAAATTTTTAAGAGGAAATCAAAAATTTTATATTATTTTAAAACTAAATAAATTTATATATATAAATATTATACATGTGTTAGAATAATATGGCAACAACAATGCATTCAGAACTATACAATGTATAAGCACATATGCATTCTCCTGTCTAGTACATAACAATAACTAAATTAAAACTTCTTGAGCACTTAATAATATAAAATTTATAACAATATTTTTTAACCCATTTATATCGTCTGGATAATCGTTAAATGGATTGTTTTCGTCATTACAGCTCAATTCTTCGTTATCACACTCACGCTAATTGCTGTTGTCATCCAAATAGTTTTCATTGTCGTACGAATAAATGACTAACTATTCTACAATTCATTCAAAGCTTTTCGTTTAAATGAGCTTTGGTCGGTACCATCAAAAGATTGAAATCGTTTATTCGGAACAGTTATTGCGGTTGTTTCCCATTCTAAAAACCATTGCGCATCAATTATTATTGTAAATATTTTAATTCAGAAGAACCACAGCTGTAGTTATAACAATTTCATTTGCCAATAGGAAAGCACAACACATCAGTTGCCATTTAAAATACATACCACAAACACACAATAAAAGGATGTACAGTTATTTTTATTTATTTATTTTTTATCTAACTTTTTAGACAGATCTATGGATTTGACTACTCTGTCTGTCTGTCCGTCCACACTCTTATTCTAATTTAGAGAATTTTATCTTAACTTTAATAAAGGGATTTTAACATTTACTAATTCTAATTAAGGGATTTTAAGCGGTTTTGTTCTAATAAAAGGATTTTAAGAGGTTCATTTTGGCTAGTTTTTCGGTAATTTTTTGCCATTTTGAGTCTGAAAATCACTATTTTTATTGAGATAACCGGCATATGCCACTCTATTTTTAACGTTAAGTTTGGCCGTTTTTTATCAGATTCTTGCCTATTTCGACACAATTTTGTCCATTTTTGAGCCCTAAAAGCCAATTTTGAGCTTACTTTTTGTATTTTTACCGTATATTTTGTCCTGTTTGACTTAAAAATCCCTTTATTAGCATAAGAAATAGCTGAAAATCCCTTTTTTTAACATAAGAAGTTGGTAAAGTCCCTTTATTAGAGTAAAGATCAAAATCCCTTAATTAAAATAAGAAATGTGAAAAATCTCTTAATTAGAGTAAAGAAAAAGATCCCTTTATTAAAGTAAGAGTGTGCACAGACGGACAGACGGACGGACGGACGGACAGACAGACGGACAGACGGACAGACGAACAGACGGACGGACATACCCAAATCCATATATTTGACAAATTTGCAGTCAGATAAAAAAACATAAAATCTCAAATGTCAATTAATTTTCTCACTAAAATGTGAGATCCCATAAGTGTAATTTTTAAAATCAGCTAAAATTTCATTTAAAAAATAGTTTAACAAATTAAAGTCAAGTAATGACCGATAATAAAAATTTTATGTTGAAAAAATAATAAATAGAACATTATTGAAACCGTTTTAAAATATTTTTTAAAACTGTAGCGTTACGTTCTTTGTTTATTAAATTCTAAATTTCTAAACAATTTCCAGTCATAGATTTATTTTCTACTTTGTTATCATAATTGTTAAATTATTGTAGTTTGATAAAAAAGTATTTTGTTTAAATTATTTTATATAAATTATCGCCAATAACAATGGCTATATTTAGACAAAAAATAATAATAGTTTCAAAAATATAAAAACTTAATTAAAGTGTTTTCTTATTTATATTTAATAGAAAAGTTAATTTTAAATTTATGTAAAATTTATTTATGATTATTGGAATACCTATATAATTGAATATTTAATCAAAATTATTAAATGTATTTTATATTGTTTTATAGATTATGTAGCGTAATAAAATTTTTATTGGCTGATCAATCAAGAGAACATTTATCTGTTAAGTTTTTTGTTTTTGTGTTAACTCTTAATTGAAATTTTTGAATTTTTTTTGAACCATACGGTAGTGTAATTCTTTAATCACAATTTCATAAAAACTTTCCCATGTACAATAAATGTTTTGCAATATATAGAAAGATTCCAATCCAGGAAAGACTGCATTTATTTAATAGTTAAACAATTATTAAGCAAATGTTTTTCTTTTCGTCACAGATTAAAAATTTTAAATTACGAATATTTGATAAAGTTTATGATAATCACAATAAAAATAGTTGTCTGATTATTTAAAAATTTATTTCTTGTTGAGTATTGATTAAAGCTGAGTCAAATCCAATAGCTAATAATTTTGTTTGACACTGATCAACATTAGTTTGACTGTTAATAATGACTATCAGTGTTCTAATAATTTGAAACTTTTGATTGGTTTTAAAGAATATTGTTCTTTTAAATTAAAAAATTATTAAGTCATCTTTTAATTTTATGTGGTCTATTTTGTATTTAAATTTCATTAAATAAAGTTTTTTTTAAATCGGATTAAAAGTCCCAAATGCTATAAACTGTTACAAACAGCTATATAGTGTTATTTTAATGTTTAAGTAAAGTTAATTTTTTATGGTAATGTTAATGGAAAAATTATATTTTTTAAAAAGAAAATAAACTCATTTTAAAAATATTTGAAATTAAAAAATAACTTTCTATTCTATTATTATACTTTCGATAGTACTAATTGCAGATTATCGGGTCTATAAAATGAAAGAGAAATAAAAAATTGATTCAAAAAACACATATAACAACTATACAATATTAACACGTAAGGCAGAGAGAAAAAATTTAAAAAATTTATCATCTCACATTTATTTTACAAAAAATAATTACTTCACAAAAATTTGTAAAATCGTTTGTAGAATTGTTGATTAAATAAACCTTTAAATAGAATTAACCTATTAAAATACAACTTCCAATTTTAATAAAGTTATCACATAGAAATTTATATCCCATATTTATTATAAAATAAAATTAGTTTACAAAAGTTTAAATTTAAAACAGAAAGTAAATATCTCGATATTTTTTTTGGCTATTTTTATCCAATTTTTATTATTTTGGTCTAAATTGCTACTATAAAACGGAAAATCCAGTTCTGATTTTGGACTAAAGTGATTTTAACCCGATTTTATTATTTTTTCCAAATTGTAAATATAAAAACGGAATATCCCATTCAGATTTTAACCAATTTTGTATATTTTTGACATTTTGTTCTATATCAAGTTCTATATCTCTATAGGTTTCCTCAATTTTTTAGTTGATTCCTTTATTGTAGACATAATTACATGCATTTTTTTGATCGTTTCCTAATTTGTAAAATATTATCGTTTAATGACAATATTAATAAATTTATAAAATGTATGGACAGTACTATTGGGAGTTAAAAAATTATGAGTATACAAGAATTTACAACAGCCTATCGTATTATAACCACAATCTCACGTATATTATTGTTAACAAGTTCAAGGTCGAGAATGTAAACGATTACTTCAAAGCAATGTCAACAGCCTTTGAAAATGGTATTTAAGGTTATATATCTAAAAGTCATAGGAACAACTCATTGTTGTTTTGGTGTCTCACCCTTGCTTGAAGTAAACACTTATTCAAAGCTTAATCTCATTGAAGACTTCAGAAAGAAACATTTTGCAGATAAAGTTCAACTCAATATCTACAAATACGAAAGTATTAATAGTTTATAAAGAACCAATTGAGAAAACCGTGAAATTCCGTATACTTTAACAATAGCTATACTTTAACATTAGCTAAACTTTATCATAAACTATACTTTAACAATGTCGGAAGTCCGTATACTTTAACAAAAGCTATACTTTAAAACTGCCGGAAGTCCATTTAATTTAACATTAGCTAAATATATTTGTGTAATACTTAGCATAAAGTCTAATCATCCCCTTTAGAAAAGTTTTATACATTCTTTTTAACAAGCCAACAGTTGGGTCAAGTTTTAAAACAGGCCTTCTAACAACGCATGTTGGGTTAAACTCCGCCTTTCCCATATAAACAAAACGTAGCCTCTAACAGTGCTTGACCACTAGAAAGAGTACTTCCGCTTTGCTCTAAAGTGACTTACATTTGCCTGTAGTAAGGAAACCGAAAACAGAACTATAAGAAATTGTACCATGTCTAATGACAATGTTTAAAGGGTAACACAGGAACATTTTCAGTTCAAAATTATTTAACAATGAAATTGTAACTTATTTTATTTATAATCTTTAGCTTACTTTGTAACGCTTACAGCTTAATCATAAGTAAATACAACAAAGAATGTGAAACTTTTTACATTTAATTATGTTTAAATTATATTTATTAGACTCAAATTCATGAAAGTGCATAGGCGAAATTTCCTGCTGCGATGTTACTTTTTATATTTTGAAATTTTAAGGCACAATTCTGTGGTTGAGTGAAATAATAAAAGAGCTATAAATGGCATTATTCATTTTATAAATGTCAGAATTAAAAAAGAATAATAAAATAAACGAGCAAAGTGAAATACATACAAAAAAATTTATTATCATAAAACAAAATTAAAATGCAAATGAAACTATAATTTCTTTAAAATATTGTAGAGATGGACCGCACTTATTTATGCTTAATAAAGTTTATTAAAAGCTTTTCTAGGTTAAATACATTGTAATAATCTAAATATTGTTTTTCATAAGGTTATATATTAAATTTATGGTGTATTAATTAAAATAACAAATTGTGATTAATATCCAGGATGGATAAAAGTCAATCATTTTGTATTAGTGATTAATACTTATAAATAATTATGGCATGAGCAATAAAATAAAATACTCAAGCTCTACATATGGGCTTTGATTTGATAAAAGATTTTTGATTACAATAAATCTTTTAAACATAATTATATTTGATTATAAAAAGATATAAATAAAACTTTAAATTTGAATAATAGGTGACCGTGGAGTTGTCTCTGAAACTTCCATTATTGCTGGTTCGGTTATAGCATTAAATCGAAGTGCTGTTCGATAAGAAATACGTCTTTTGCGTATCAAATTAATATGATAACGGCGCAGAACACGGTCTCCACATGCATCACCTGTTCTGCAAAATCTGTGTCGGATATCGAATAAATCGAAATCTCTCGAATCTAGTCCTAATCTGTAGGATGCTCTTGCTTTTATTTCACCCCAACTGGAAGCTCTTGTTAATCCAGTTCGCAAATTTGTTGACATGCCATCTGGGCCATGTACGGTTATTGTTTCAATTGGGCCAATGTTATGTACGTTGTCTGTGCTGTTTCCAAATAATTCGAAATCATTTCGTTCTCGCGTTCGGTTCATTGCTCGAGATAAATCGTTCAATTCTGCAGAAGAGATATTCGGCTGGGTTCGTCCGTGCGTTCCAGAGTTACTTTGTGGTGTGTAATTTATAATTTGTATATCAGAGGAGACGGTTATAATTTCATTTTCTTGTAAGAGTCTATTAAGTTCAATCTGCATTGAATCAATCAAATTTTGTTTGTAAATCAAATCGTTCTCTAGAGTCGAAACTTTTATTTTCATATCAGTCATTTCTTTTTCATGTTCATACTCTTGGAATAATGCTAACTTTCTTGAACAATCATGAATCTCTGGTGCAAGACTTTTAAATAATCCACATAAGTTGCAATTAATTTTGGTACAATTTTTCAAATGGTTAATAAAGAACCAAAATTGAACTACTTCTTCACAAAACTCGCACCTTATTCGTACTATTCCAAAGCTTATAGAGCGCCATGAAGATGGTTTAGGAGATGTTTCGCAAGCTTTCACTTTTGTGGCATAACATTTGTTATTTGAAGTGTCAAACCTTCTTTTACAATCCGCGCAAAATATGGAACCACAGTCGGACAATGCCTTTGGGTCCAGCGGTAACTATGTGCAGAAATAACAGCAGAGGTGTGAAATATCAACATTGCCATCTGTTGTTTCAATAGTCCTTAGTGTAGCTAACTCTGGTCTTACAAAGTTTTTTTAAAATAATGCCATTTAATATTTGAAAACTCAAGACAGATAATTTCTCTACTTTCGTTCAACAATTACTGTTCTGTTCCAGGCCAAAGTGGTTAATTTTCGGCAGTTTCGTTCATTCTAATGATTTAATATGCGAATATATATTTAGTAAGATTAAAATGATTATAGTAGAAAGATAAAATAAGTAGTTTCTAATAAAACAATAAGCTTATTAATATATCAAGCCACAACTTATTAATAAATATATATGTTATAAATTCTAAAGATTATCAACTTGAGGCATAGGCGCTGATGATAACTGTTCGACAAATTGTCTTGCAGTGTGTACAGCTACACTTTGCTCAAGCTCTATGACGTGGCGTCTAATTTGTTCGCGTGAATAGAACAGATATATCATAAGTAACAGGGGAAGAATGATGAACAAAACCAACATTATATACAAGATGCTGTAGTTTCCTTTTTCTTTTTTTTCATTGTTAATTATCTTTTTGCCAATTTGATTTACTTCATCGAAAAATGATTTAGGTTTGAACTGGTATATATTTGTTTGTTTTGTCAGTAGATGATTAACATCATTCGTCATATTGAAATTCGTCTCTGTTTCTATAATTTTGTATCTGCCAGAGTATGAATAGTTCGCAATTATAAACGATTCTTTGCTTTCAAGTTGAAAAGGGTAGTGTGGACAATTTCGGTTCATTCCAAAGACTGTGATTTCGTTTCCAATGCAATAGATAAAATTATGTGATTGTCCCATTTTAAGTTGAATAATTGGTTTCTCGTTTGAACATTCCTCTTTTTGCCATAATGATTTAGTGAAATGTTCGATTTTGCATGTCCCTGATCTGATCATTTTTGTTTTTCCAATTTTTTTATACTAAATTGGGCCAGCGTTATAGAGACAGTCATTAATTCTGTCGTAGATTACTAGGTTTTTCCCGTTGTATTGAATTGAACACCATGATCCGTTAATCTTTGTATAAAGTACGAATGGATCACTTATGACTGCATAAGATGTTTTTGATAATAAATCGGCCGAAAATGACATTATTACTGATCTCTCTGCTTTGTCAATATGACAGCCCGTGGGTAGCAAACTTGATGCTTTACAAGTTGGTGTACATGGTAGTGTGATATTAAGTATTGTCAAAAGACGTTGATCTACAATACCTTTGTTCCAATTTTGCTGAATTTCTATTGAATCCGAATATATTGTGGCTATCTTAAAAGCTAAATATGTTGATAGCATGGCGTCTGATTCTAATTCATTTTTGAGAGCGATATTTTCTAGTAAAGATAAATTCATTTCTTTACCAATAATCTTTAATGCATTTTTAACGTGAACATTTGCGCATTCTTGCTTCACAAGGGATTTTTCAATATTACTAAACTCCTCAAGTAACTTATTCATGTTTTTGTTTAGCTTCACGTATTTGTAGGCTGAATAAACCGAAGTAATTTCTACTGTGACAACTCCAGTTACGCATGCAATAACCAGAGTAATTGCTCGTTTAGTTCTTGCTCCACTATTATCATTGCTTAGAGATTCCATTTTTTGAACAAATCTTCTCTCAAAAGTTATATTACACCATTGTTTCAGCTTTATATCTGAGTTCTTTAATGCGAGACATGGATCTAAATATTTTACTTTGACTTGATAAGGTTGGGTCTTTTCGATAACATCAACGTCAGTTGTTTTCCATTGAATTGGACAAACTTCTGTGAAGCTCGACTTTATACTCACTTGTTGTAGTACTAGAAAGAAGCATAATACGGAGAGTAGTAACGAACCTCTGCTTGTATGCGTGCTTGATCGTTTGTGGTATTTCTTGAGTCTCGATACATGAACCAAATCGTTTCTGTTTCTTCCAATGGATATTTCGTAGACGAGATTTGATCTTACTCCCGTGACAACGAAAGGTCCTTTGTATAAATGCATTAACTTGTAGGCAAGAACCACTCGTCTGTTTGGATAGTAGCACATTACTTTGTCTCAAACTTTAAACATTATTTGTTGATATCTTTTATAATAATACTTTTTGTTAACTTGTTCACTTCTTTTTATATTCGCTCTCGCTAAGTCAAGAGCGACTTCCCAACGATTACGTTTGTCTTTTTCTGTCTCATCGACAACCGGAATGTCAGGAGGTAACCTGCATATCCTTCCATACATGAGGTAATAGGGTGTATTCTTTATAGAATTGTGTTGTTGTTTATTAATTGCTAAGGTTATACTAGAAAGTTGTTGGTCCCATTCTCTGTGGTTGGCTCAACAATATTGAGATAACATAGCGCTTATGCTGCTATTTACTCTTCGCTAAGTTTTGATTGCGGATGAAAGGCTGTCGTACGAATGTGCGTCACACCAAGCCTTTCTGTTATCAGATTCAGGATACGTGACATAAATGTCAGTGCTCTATCAATGATCAAATACTTCATGACACCATGCTTTGTGATTATTTTATCTATCAAAAATTTGGTAACCGTTTCCGCTGTACTATTATTTGTTGGTTCTTTTTCAACATATTTTGAAAAATATTCAACACAAACTAGAACATATTTGTTGTCACTATGTGATTGTGGGAAACTTCCGAGAAAGTCTATTCCCCATTTTACAGCTGTTTCCGTTGCAATCATTGGTTGCATAAAACCATATTTCTTCCCACCATGTCTTTTCCGTGTCTGACATGATAGACAAGACGAGACATACTGCTTAACGACTTTCGCCATTTGTGGAAAATATTATCTTTCTCTAAAACGTTCTAGAGTTTTCTGATTGGCGTGTTGTCCAGAAAATTGATAGTCATGATGTATATAGAGAAGATTTGGTATCAACGAAAACGGGACTTCCACAATTAGATTGTTTGCAACTTTCCAGTAAAGTATTTCATCGATCATTATGTGTGACTGCCCGTCACTTAAATTCTCTATTAGGTTGTCTATAATTTGTTTAAATGTTTGATCTGATCTTTGTTCTCTTTCGAAGTCATCTTCAGTTGGAATCGAGTGTTCGTCTTCTATCGTACAGACTAAACTGTTGACTTCTTGAACAATGGTTTGTCTTGAGAGGTAATAAACATCATTGTGTTTGAAACTATGTCTATGAACTATTACTGCTTCTGATAATTCTCCAACTATTAATGCCCATCTTTATAAAAGACCAGGTAAGTCTTTTTTGTTTAGTAAAACTTTAAGAGCAGAATGATCAGTAACAATAGTGAAAGGTAAACCGATTAAGTAGGATCTATGTTTTTTCAAAGCGGTTATCACGCCGAAACACTCTAATTCGGAAACACTCCATTTTCTTTTTGATTCAGTTAAATTTTTACTTCCATATGATACAGGATGCCAAAGTTCATCTTTTTGAAGCTGAACTAGTTTATATCCTATCCCGATGGTTGATGCATCGCAACGTAGTTCTGTTTCTAGAGTAGGATTAAAGTGAGCTAAT